>VYZM01014624.1:46449-59627 GCA_013398915.1 Dromas ardeola | reverse complement strand
ACCACAGCATCCCTCCCTGCAGGATTCCCCCCGTCACCCCCACCTCAGCATCCCCATCAGGCAAGGCAAGATTCGGCGCTGGCCCCTCTCATGGAAGGGATGCAGGCACTCCTCGACCACCATTCCCGCAGGTTCGGTCCAGGGCATCGCCTCCCCCACCAAGCCCCAGAGCTGGGGGGAAAGTCCCAGGTGGATTCGGCTCCCCGCCTTTGGAAAAAGCACCCGAAAAAGCCCCTCTCTTTGATGTGTGAGCAACGCGCCTCCAAAGCACCCCCGGGCTGAATATTATTGCTGCATAAATTACTTAAAAGCCCCACCGCCGCCCCATCTTCGCAGCCAGGTCTCCCCTTCCCCAGTCTGGCATTCCAGGAAAGCCCCATCCCCGGGATGCTGTGAAGCTCCTCACCAAGTTTCCCTGTCTCCCTCAGATCCAGAGCAGGTTTTGCCTCCCAGTTTCACCACATCCCAGGAAAACCCCTGGGAGATGCCAGCACCAACCTCCTGCTGCACAGCTGACCTTGGAGGAGTTCGTCTCTATACTTCCATCCACCTGGATCTCCCCCATGGCCTCGATGGGTCACCGGTATCTCCCAGTTTAAGTCACATTAATCCACAAAGCGGCAAGCAGACACTGGCCGAGCTGCTCCCATCCCACATTCGGGTAAAAAAAAAAAAGCAGCCTTTAAAGCCGTGGAGCAAGTGCAAAGATGGTGGGTGATCATAAATCCCCCCACCTCCTCCAAGTGCAGCCAGAGGGTGATCCCAGCCATCTGACAAAGCATCCACGGACCGTCAGGCCACGCAGCACAAGTTCTTGGTAGGTCTATGTTTCCATGGTAACCCGTGGATTAGGAAAACGAAGCGTGACACGAGGTGAGGACACCTCTCCCATGCTCCCACCATCCCATCCCCTCCCCTCCCCTCCCATCCCATCCATAGGGCATGAAGCCGTCTGCTGCCCAATCCGGTCCAGCTTCCTCAGGCGAGAAGGATGCTCATCGGAGAATGAGCATCTCCAATGGTTCACCCAAAAAACCACACATTTATTTTTAACCAGAGCAGAGCTGGATTTCAAGGGATCCCGCCCGAGAAAGGGATGCACCAGCAAATCCCTCGGGATTCACTCCCAGCAGTGGGACCCGAAGGGAGACAGACGGACAGATAACCAGGACAGCAGACCCCTTCAACCAGCCAGACTCTCCCAAGCCTTCAAGGCACGCAGGGCCTTGAGGGGACCAGCAGGACGGATCCCACACCCCAGTTTGAGATCAAGAACCAGAATCGACCCCCAAGGATTTACAGCCTTGGGATCTTCCAAGCCCCCATGCCACAGGTTTTCTCCACGCGGTAGGGCTGGGATTGCCGGAGGAGCCTGGCAGATGCCAGCTTACCCCCCACGCCGGCTCAGCCGCATCCTGCCTCGGCAAAACCATCGCGTGCCGGAGCCTGAACACAATGTGGGAGGCACAACGGGGGTGATCCTCCGGGGAAAGGATCCGACCAACTTGAGGCGCTGCCTGGGCTTGGCAGAGCATCAAAGGTACCCAAATCCTCAGCCTGGCATCCCAAAGCTTCCCTGCCCCAGCTGCTGCGAGCTCCAGGTGCTCGGGGATTCTTTTTTCCAAGCTGGGAAGGAAAAGGAGATCCACGGCGGGGAGAAAAACCTCGTGGGATTGCAAACGACCACCGTGGCAAGCCCAAAAGGCAGCAGGCCCTGGATCTGACCCTGCTCCAAGGGATGCTGTGGTGGGATGGGGATGCCGCAGAGGGGTCCAGGGAGGCTGCAGTGGGATAGGGATGCCGCAGAGGGGTCCGGGGAGGCTGCGGTGGGATGGGGATGCCGCAGAGGGGTCCGGGGATGCTAGGGAGGACCAGGGATGCTGTGAAGGGAACTAGGGATGCTGCAGGGGGGACCAGGGATGCTGCAGGGGGGACCAGGCAGGGCTGCCTGCAGTAGCCAGAGCACGGCAGGGCAGAGCAATTGCAAGAGCACCACCCACAAGCGCAGCGGGCCAGGGGATGTAGGAGGTCATTCAGACGTGGCACTGCAAAAAAAATCCTGTTCGACACCGGACATCACCCCATCGAGGACAGAGTGCTAGACCATACCTGCATTTATCCTACTTGAAGAGCCCTGCGAGTCATTTCAAAGGAATTTGAATTGCCTGTTAACAAGAGAGGTAGCACTGTTTCCTTAGCCCGTGGTATCCTAGGCATACAATAACCCAGCCAAAGATTTATGATAGGAGGAAAAAAAACCCTCGTTGGCATGTGAGCCTTAACAAAACATTTACCTGTGACAAGGGTGCAATTTTAGAAGTGGCAACAGCAAATAAGCTCAGGCAGGACAGGTATTTCCACAGCGTCACGTCCCCAGAATAAATCCGGGCTGCTCCCACCCTTCATGGCACTGTTGGTTTTAATGTGCTGGGGAGCCAAAACCCAACTGAGGCCGTCACTGCCGCCACCCTCTCCTCTCCCACTATTTGTTTTTTTTTTTAAACCTTGCAGCAGGAAAAACACAGGGATGGGACCCAAATCCCTTCCTATGGCCCCTAAACACCGGCTGCATGGGTATACCCACGCATCCCATGCCTCCCGGGTAATCCCATGCCATTGAAGGAGCTCCAGGGCTCCTCCTTGGTGTGTTAGGCTACATTATTATGAGTTATATATTATTATTTACATCATATAGGTTTAATCACCCTCTTCCTATTTAAAAAAATAAAATAAAGACCCTTTTCTTGCCTGATGCAGCTCACTACAACCCAAGGTTATAGCCAAGCTGCCGGAGGAGAGCTATGCCACCCATGGGGGGACAACCCCACATTCACAAGAGGAGGGTGGGCACCCACCAGTGACGATTTCATATTTTATGGGATTTCATCACTGAGCCCCCAGCATCGAACCGGCTGCCCCCTCCTCCTACCTGCCCCAGCCGGTCCCCATTTGCCGCCACCATCACCTCGTTGCCGTGTTTACTCGCCGGCATCTCCATCCTCAGGGACCGCCCAGGGATGCAGGAGGCAACGGCGAGAGCAGCTTTGGCAACGCGGCTTTGCAGCCACGCTTTGGTCTAACCCCCCCAAAAAAAAGCAGCTGAAAGGGGAAGGAAGCAGGCTGGGGGTGCAGGCAGGGCGAAGGCAGCCTCGTCCCGCTGCCTGCTCCCCCGGGAGCTGCAGGGGAGGCACACGCTCCCTTATCGCGGGGATGCAAACGGTGCAGGGAGGGAAAAAAACCAACCCCTGGAGATGCTCCAGCCCATCTCCAACCCAAACTCAAGCAACGCCCAGATTCAACCCCAGCTCTCCAGGGGAAAAGCGGTGGGAAATTACAGGATCTCAAGCCCCCAGAGCCAAGTTATCCTACAGGCAGCTACCGTCCTGGTGGCTTTTGACCATGAGGGTCCCCTTTTGGGGTCTCCAAAGCCACCTACCCGGTCACCGTCCCCTTTGCAAGTGCCACCTTAACCCCTGCTCCCCGCTGCAGCAGACTCGCGGTTTCCCCACCGTTTCCTCCACACCTCCTGTTTTGCATTGGCAAAGGGGCTGGTTTTGGGGCACCGTAACCCCACCCTTGAACTGAGTCCTCCAGCCCGCAACCTCCAGGGTGAAGGAACTGGGTGGATTTAACCCCTTCTGCCGGCCTGAAACGTCCAGGGTGAAGGAACGGGGTGGATTTACCCGCCTCCGCCGGCACACTTGCGCATCTCCCCCGCTCTTTTCTCCGACGTTAACAGCCGTGGAGAAAAACACTCAGAAAACAACCCGTTCCATCAGTTTGCACCCCCAGCATCTCCTCGATGCTTCATGAACCCCACAGCCATGCTGGGAGGAGGATGCTGGTCTCAGGGAGAGCTTTTCCAGCATCCCCGGCAGCGGGAGAGGCTGAAGCCAGTCCCTATCGATAAGCTGACAAGTGGTGATGGCTACTTACGGTCCGTCCTCTTGGTCCAGGCAGAGCAGGCAGGAGCTTGGTGGGATCTACGAGGCCATCCTCTCTTCCCCTGGCAATGGGAAAAGGGAGAACATCCTTAAGGCTACGGCAACGGACACCAGCAGCGCGCAAGGGATGCTCGGCTTGGCAGCATCCTTCGGAGGATCCGGTGGATCCCTACGGATCTCCACCCAGGGCAGCTTCAAGGGCGGATGAGGAACCAGCCCTAGGGGACGGGCAGAGGCGCCCCAGACAGCCATCACGTGTCGCAGAGGATGTCCGCGCTCTCTCCGAAGCCACCCACCTCCTTCGGCACCGGCAGCGCCCGGGGCCGGGCTTCCAGTTGCCTTTAAGGAGGAGGCGCAGACCTCGCTGCAGGTTTCCCCAGCACCTCTTGGCCTTTCCCACCGAAATCCCCTTCCATGACTCACTGGGATTTTTCAGAAGCGGGTGATGCCCTTTCCCAGGGAGGGGGCGACACAGCCCTGCTCCGCAGCTCTCCTGCCTTCCCGCGCAGAGGACGCCCCTTCATCCCACATCTCCGGCATCTTTTCCCCCCAAGACTTTCCAAATTACACATCCTCACCCAGCGCTGTGATATCCTTACAATCCAGGGAAGGAAAAGCCCTGCCAAGGAGCTGCTGGGCATAGAAACCCTTCTGCCATGCTGCTTCTCAAAGAAAAGCCTCCCTGCAAGGCCAGCTACTCTGCATCCAGCTTAGTTACCCCAGCTAATGAGCAGCAAGGTGGGAAAATGAGCCAGCCAGGTAAAGGGAGCCCATTGCTATCCCAGTTAGCAGCTGGGAGCCAGCTTTGCTCTTCCCTCCCTGCCAGGGGGATGGATGGGGGATGGCGGGAGTCACAGTTCTCCCCAAAAAACCACACGAGGAACAATCTCAGCCCAGTTCGGTGCAAGGAAGGGCCACGCGGATGGGGAAGGGTGGCCTGGACAGGACCAGCAAGGCGCTCTCTGCAGTCGGTGCTCGAGTCCTGGCGGAGAAGATGCTTCCGAGGGGAAACACTGAAGGGCAGGAGGTTTCCTTACCTCTCTCCACCTCTTCCAGCTGGGAAAAGCAAAGGCAAGAAATGCTGGGGGCCAACACGCCGGGGCAAGCTTTCCCCAAGGCGTGCTTGGCTCTTAGTGCCCCCTTGATTTTAACAAAGAGGGTACGTCCCCACGCAAGGGACGGGGAAGGAAACCACCAAGCATTTCCGAGACGCCTTCTCCTCTCACCGAGGCTGGGTGCTTCTCCCCAGGGACCAGGCTTTCCACAGATGCCCCCGGAGGATAAGAGATGGCTCCATCCCGGTGCCGCATCTTCCCTCTCCAGCAAAGCAGCTCTGCTTTCTCCCACCCCCACCACTTACTGGGGGGTGGGGGGGGGGGGCAATTAAACCAGAGGGCTTGGGGCATTCAACAGCCAAACCAGACGCACTTGGGCCCACTTTGCAAGGGCCCCAAAAAATGCACCTATCCGCACCAGGATCTTTCCAGCAGCCCTGAATCCACCGGAGCATCCCACATGGCTGCCGACAAGGAGCCTTTTTATTTAGAGGCATGAATTATAGGATCCGCTAACGAGGTTAAACTCTCCCCGGGGAGCTCCTGCGAAAGCATTTCAAGACACAGCATCAGCCCCTGCCCACGTAGAGGATGAGGATGAGGATGCTGAGAGCTGCCTCAGGGTGGGCAAGGGGATGCCTCCTTCCCCACGGCATCCGCAGGAGACTTCAATCCCTTAAAGCACACGGGCCCCATCAAGGAGGATGCCAGGTTTTGCCCGGAGCTGGTCTTTCCAGCTCGACTGGAAGAGCTGGGAGCCGGATAGCTGCCGGTCGCCCCAGGATCATTTTCCAGCCTCCCCAGCGGTTTCCAACACCATCAGCAGACGCAATCGGCCGTTCACAGCCCAAGGTCCAGAAAAAACCTATCGCGGTCCCAGCGTCCGTCTCCACTGCTCGCCGCGGGCGGCTCAACCCATCTGGCAGCTGATCCCAGCAGGAAATGAACGTTCCCGTATCCCAGAGCCCTTAAAAAAACCCTGAAACAAGATTAATTTTGCTCCTTTTCCTCCCCAAGCTCCCAGCTACGCTGCCTGCCTCGGTTTCCCCCTCCTGCCTACCGGGCTGCATTTAAATTGCCAATTTTGAGGGGAGCAAAATGCACCTTGTGGCTCGTGGCTTCGGGTGGAAGAAAACAAAAAACCCAACGGCCGCATCCCTGCCCCTGTTAAAGATTAAAGCCAGCCAGGATCAGCCCTTCGAGGGGCTCAGCCCCGCTGCGGGAACATCCCCGTGGGCACCGGCATTTTCGGGACTTGCACAGGCAAGAGGCGACATGCACCAGGCAGGTACGAGCAGCCGAATCCCTCCCCTCCGTCATCCTCTCCATGGAGGACCAGACACACACACACCCCGCCCCTCAGAGGCTGTTAAAAAAGAGGAGCTGGGAGATGGAGACTCCTTCCACCAGCCAGACCTGAAGCAAGGCAGCCGTCCATCCATCCATCCGTCGGCGCTCCATCGCCGGCGCCAGTCTCCCTCGGTTAAAATTACCTCCCGACAGGGGAGAGAGCAAAAACCAGGCTGGGAGGGTAATAAAATCCAGGTGAGCTCATCTTCCTCCTCCTCTGCTGGAGAAAAACGTCTCTACTTGGCACGAGCGAGGTGTTTCCAAGCCCGGCACATCCCTCACGTCACCCCGATCGCTATCGCCCCGGGACCAGGAGCTTATTCATTCGGCAGGTATTAAGCCGAAGATAATCCAGCCGCTTCCCGACTGTCCTTTGGCCCAGCCAAATGTGTAATTCCGGCGTGGGATGTGATTTTTTCAGTAGAGGTTTCCCTGCCAATCCTCAGCCCAGCATCCCGGCAGATGCTGCCTGGGCAGGAGAGCACGGAAGAGCCACCACCAGCAGAACCTTCATCCTCCACCCCAGCCGTGGGGTTTTTTATCCAATTGATAATTTATTAAATTATTTTATTAAAAAAAAATAAAATCATTTAATACACCTATTTCTATTAAACCCCTGAGAGCGGGAGGAAAAGCAAAGCTCCCCAGCCAAGCCGGATTATCCGAAGCAGCGACCGACCTAAAAATAAACGACTGCTATTTAAGGACAAGCCTCCCATAGTAAACCCCTCCCCCAAAAAAAAATAAGAAAAGAAGAAATAAACCTGAGAAATCACCCCTGTTTCCAAGCTGGGGTGGCTAGCATTACCCATCAGACTGAAAAAAAAGCCTATTTGGGGTTTATTTCTTCACAAAACTCCATGCTTCCAAAAGAAGAGCATCCCCAGGCTTAAAGCCGCTGGTTTGCAGACACTCCACGCGTTTAGGCGCGCCAGGCAAATAAATAATTAAGATTTAAATATGCATTTGCATAAGACAGATAATCTGGCAATTTAACTTGTAAATGCAGTCAGAACTAAGCAGCGACTTTGTTAATTAGGCAGCGAAGGGGCCTGGGAAGCCCCAGCTCCAGCAGATGCTGAAGGAGCGTAAGGATGCTGAAGCCTGATTTACGGGGGGATGCGGGGGCTTGGCAGCGTCGGGGCAGGTTTTATGCGCCCCTCACCCTAATGCGGTGCCGGGGCACCAAACCCTGGTCTTTCCCCATTATTTTTACTGCAAAAAGCCCCCCCCCAGCTCCTCCAGCCCTTCGTCGGCAGCCGCCTGCACCCTCCTGCGCCAGCCAGCACCCAACGCTGCGGGGGGCCGCCACCCCCCCGCCATTAAATAAAAAAAGAAGGGCAGAGGAAAAAGAGCCTGGGGGAATATTTTTGAGGATAAATTGCCTTTTTTTTTGTGGTTGCATAAATAGCGTGCTTTGAAAGGCGGGCTCTCGGCCACCCTCGGTTCCCCCCACCCCAAATACCAGAGCTCGTTCCCCAGGCGGGGCTGGGAGGAAACCTGTTGCGCCCGTATGTGCATGAACAGACACTTCTTTGTGGAGTTGGTTTGGGGTTTGTTTTTTTTTCTTTCTTCTATTTTCTGTTTTGAAGCGGCGCTGGTTATCGCACAGGGATGGGCCCAGGACTCCCCAGCCCTTGGCGGGGTTCCTGCCGCCGCCTTCTCCGCTTTAACCCCCCCGCCTGGGGATGGCAGCATCGCGTTTAACCCCCACAGCCCTTCGCCCCTCTTCATTTTCGATGCCATCCCCACCTCCCACCCCCTGCTCCTCCTTCGCCCCCCCCTCCATTCCACTTGCATCCCCTCTCTCTGTGTTTTTTTCCCCCTCCTTATTCCTCACTTTCCACACCATTTTTCCCCACGACGCCCCGGCGCTCTCCTCCATCCCCAACCCGGGCAGGTCCGGATCCATCCTCCTGCCATAAAATCCCACCCCACGAACACCACGCCGGGGGGTTCGGACGAGCCCGACAGCCACAGAGCTGCCGGGTCAGGGTTTTAATACCCGCACAGGGGTGTTTTATCACCCGCTGTGGGGAGGCCGGGCTGGCAGCATGCGTAAAGCACCAGCAAAGCCCCAGAGCAGCGTTAAAGCTTAAAGTTAAAGTTTCCTGCCTCAGTTTCCCCCCGTTTCGGGGTGCAGGGAAGCTCTGCCCCATCAGCAGCACGGGCAGGGGATGCAGCCGGGACCCTGAGCCCCAAATTCCAGCCTGGTCATATATATACATATATATTTTTTAAAAAGGAAATTAAAATAACACCCTATGGAAGTGTCGCAACGGCTCAGAACCTGATGCAGGATGTGACCTGGGGCTGCGGCTTGTGCAAGGCCACGGGGCGAGTTGCACCCTCTCGCCACCAGCATCACGTTCTGGTTAAAAAAAAAAAAATAAATTTAGGCTCGGCTGAGTCAGTCCTGCCGGATATCGGGATGCCAAATCCGGCTGGGAAAACTTTGTGGAGGCTGCCGGCGAGCCGGGGAGACATTTTGCAAAGGGAAGAGCCGAAGCGGGGAACGGCATCTGGAAGCGATCGGAGGCGAGGAGCCTCTCCCAGGCACAGCGGGGAATTCCAACGGCGTGAGCTCAGGTTAAAGCCTCTTTCACAGACCCAGGATTAAAAAAAAAAACAACCAAAACCCCAAGCTTCAGCATATATATTTTTAAACCTGCAAATACCGAAGGAAAGGAAGCCAGCTCCCCGCTTAGTCCTACCTGGACGAGGCGTTGGGATCTAAGTTGATTCTGATTTGCAATTAAAACCCCCCCCAAAAAAAGCCCCAAAGAAGAGGAGAAATGCCTCCGTAGGTTTGTTGATACAATTTTGCAGGCGTGGTGTTGGGAGGAGAGTCCTCCTCCAGCGCTGCGCTGTTTAAAAGAGCCTTGCTTCGCACTACGACACACCCCGGCACCATCCATCCCTTGGGACCGCTGTATCCCACCTCCGAGCATCCCCGGCCGGCACGGACTGCATCCCACCACGGTCCTCGAGTGACCACAGCTCGGCAAGCATCCCAGCATCCTCGGGATGGCATGGAAGAGCCGACGGAGGATGTCATCCTACCTCGGGTGGAGTGGTCCTCCGCAAGGGACCACGCAGCGGGGAGCCTCCAGCCACCCCTGAGCCCATGGGACAGGGACCGGCAGCACCCATGGGTGGTCAAACCCACCCCCGTTGGACGCTGTAGAGCACGTGCCGGGACAGGACGGTGACCCCGGCCATCCCGTGCCACCCAAACCGGTGACACAGGCAAGGCAGCCTGCCACCACCCCCCTGCAGCCCCGCCGTGCCCTTTTGCACAGCGGCACGTAAATACACACCTTAAAACCAAAAATACCCGACCGCGCGTTAACACCCACATCAATATTATATAAATAACTTGCCTGTAATTAACGTAAACCACCTGCATGGCGGCTTGTGCCCTCAAGAAGTCCCAAGCATCCCGCCAAAGCAATGCCGGTAAACTACACCCCGTCTCTCTCTGTGCCAGGGCAATTCATCCCAGGGCAGGATCCACAAGGAATATACAAAATCCGGCCCCGTCCGCCAGTGCCTACCAAATCCAGCTCCCAAAATTGCCCCAGATCCTCCAAAATTGCCGCGTGGGCCGCATCACACATCCAACACCCCGAAGCAAGCGCTCGCCCGCATCCTTCCCACTTCCATCGCTCCCACCCACCTTCCCGGTGGCTCAGCCGTCACCATCCCGTGCCAATTCGGGGCATGGCGATGCCGGCACCGCAGCTGGGCAGCCTCCGGCAGACGACAAAACACATCCTGGAGAGGAGCCGCAGTCCCGAACCAGCCCGAAACTGCTCTGAGCATCCGCCAGTCCAAAGAAAAACCAGGATGGAGGGAAACTCCTTCTCCGCTTTCGCTGTTCCCTGCCAGCCAAATCCCTTTCTCCTTCCTCCGAGGAAACTTTCCAGCCCAACCCCGGTCACATGCAAGGGGTCGGCAGCTGGAAACGCAAGAGATAAGCAAGAATTGGACTTTTTTTTTTTTTTTTCCTCCTCTTTTCCCTCCCAAGAAGACCCAGGATTTTCCTAGAAAAAGCTCAATAAACACGAGGATTGCAGCTGGAGGAGGGAGAAGCTGCCAGTGTCCAGGCGCAAGAGGAGAGCTTAAAAAGAAACGCCAAAAAAAAAAAAAAAGAGAAGTTGCAGAAAGTGGCGTGAAAGCGTCAAATCATTTCCTTTTCTTGCTGCAAAATCAAAACCGCTCATCCAAGTGTCCCCAATGGCATCGTACGGGGTTCACCAGCCCCATGTCCCCAGCCTGGGATGGGGAGAGCGGGATGGGGTCCCCACAGGGATGCGGGCAAAGCCGGGATGCAGGAGGAGGACCACATCCCTGCTCCTTGTGCAGCCATTGTGCTACACCCAGAGAAAACAACCGAAAGGAGGAAAAAAGGAAATAAAATAGATGATTTTTTCAAAAAAAAGTGTGATAGGAAAAGGTCTTGAGAACACGACTCCCAACCCAAACCAACTCTGAAACATTCAGGGCTAAAGCAACGGGACCAGAATAAGCGCCAGAATATGTGGGATTTAGAGATACTGCCCAATAATTTGTTTTAATTAGTGGGATTCAACCTGAGAATTGCTGCCAGCCAAACCCCCCCCCAAAAACAGGCACGTGGAGGGCCCTGGGGCTGGGCTTGGCATTCCCGTGTCCCGTAGACTGGCACCCACCTCCGATGTTGGTTGCAAGCATGGGGATGACGCAAGCTGGAAAAATCCAGGCTTGGAGACGTTAAGTATGGTTGTCGCAGAGTTTTAAATGGACTTAAAGAGATGTTTTCACTCCACGGGTGGGTTTGCACACCATGGGTGGGCATCCAGGAGGATGCTCCGGTCACCATCATAGTCCCAGCTCTGGAAGACACCCTACTTGCAGATCTCCATGGTGGATATCCCTTAAAATTAGCGTCTACAGACAGTTCCTCCTTACATTTTGTGGAGCCCTTAGCCCGTATCCTCATGGGATTCGGTGCCTTGCTGTGGCAGTTGCTATTAAATCATTGCCCAGAGCTGGAGGAGCAAGCAGCCCTCTAACGATGCAGATAATTAAGTGCAGGGGTTAGGGAGAGTCCAGCAAAGCACACTGATCCCGTCCTACAGCTTATAATGATGTTAGGTGTTCATTAGAGGTCAGACGTGTCGTTAGGAGCCAGGGTAGGAAGAGGAGACCTCACACCTGCAGGACAGCCAGCACCAGAGATGGAGGTGGCACCTCCTGGGATGAGTCCGCCACCGAGTCCTCCGCTCCCGGCTCTTCCCAGGCTGGGATCCAGCATGTGCTATGGAGAGCTGCAATGCCACGCAACGGGAATCGCAATGCAACGGGAACCTCCGTGCACTTTGCAGAAACGCCAGTTGACTGCAGCCACCAGTCCCAGCGCATCCCCCCACGTGGCCAGTCCTTGACCCCAAAGATCAGGAATCAGCGCGGACCCCACACCTGCTCCAATCCCTTCGCTGAGCAAAGGGAGGAGGCTCTCTCTACACTTAAAATCACCACCTCCATCACCGATCCAGGGCGGATGGTGGATGCCCTGCCTGGGGTGTCCGTCCTGTGTCACTCTGTCCTGCCACTCGCCATGGAAAGCTTGAGCGGAGGCAGCCGGCGAAGCCTGGGTGATCCCTCTGCTCCACCACCACTCTCGTCATCTCCAAGAGTGGTCGGAGGGAGAGCCCGGCAGAGAAGACAGGCAAATTCAGCAGAGCTTTCCCAAATTTAAGACTTTAATTAACTCATCTCGCTAAGAGACAGGGACCGGAGTTGCCGAGCAGCCCAGCACCAACCCCCCAGACATCAGGACTGCGCGGGCATCGCTCTGTTAACCCGATGGGGAATGACGCATCCCATGCCCGATGTCCAAGCTGAGGAGCACAAAAAAGCCCCCAGAGGAGGATTTTCCTTTGTTCTTCGCTCCCCAGAACAATAAAACCCCACCAGCTCACCCTGCGGAATACCTGACATTGAAGGATCAACAGGGAAAAGTCCAGCTGGTCTTGGGACAAGCATCCTCACCTCCCCCTGGGAATGAGCCCATCCCATGGGAGAGGAGGGCTCCAGGCGCACAGGATGGAGTGGGATGGGATTTATCCAGATCCTGCAGCAGGATACCCGGATCCTGCTGCCGGTGGCTTCGTCCACACCAGGATCGGTCCCTCCTCCCCTTTGGGATCACCAGGCTACCGGAGCGCATCCGTCAACGGGTCAGAGGATGCTCAGGAAGGGGAAAAAGAAGCTCAGACCACTGAAATAAATCATCCTCAGCCCGTGCCGCCGCGAGAGCGATATAGGGGCACGTCTTCCCCTCCCCGGGGCCTCCGGGAGGATTTTCCCTTCCTTCCACCGGCACCGGGGCATTAATTATCGCACGTACCCATCGCAACGAGCCCCCCGCACGCTACGGGGAGACGCCAGACACCCTCTCGCCGGGGGTCTCGGGGTGTGTTCTCCCTCCTCTGGGGCGGGAACGGAGCCGAAGGAAGGCCGGGTTTTCCCGGCGAGACGCAGGCGTTTTGTTTTGCCGAGGATGGGCAAAGGGCACGGGAAGAGCGGGGGGCTCTCCTCTGGCTGCTGCCCGCGCACACCTCGCCACCTAATTAATTACAGTCATCAGAAAAATAATAATTAAACCCAAAACAAAACACAGAAATAAAGCTGTGTCGCGCTCGCCAGGGCATCAACGCCTGTGGGGTGGGATGCATCGGCAGGGGTCCAAGCGGGGGTTGACGGGGGGGGTTCCCCTCTATCCCCAATTTCCTCCTCCATCCCCAATTTCCCCCTTCCATCCCCAATTTCTCCCCACCCCCTC
>VYZM01014624.1:0-17465 GCA_013398915.1 Dromas ardeola | reverse complement strand
GCCCCAAGGGTGGGGGGCGCCTCATGACGGGGGGGACACTGAGGCCCGGCCTCCCCTCAGCGGCGCCGCTCTGTGAGGTGCCTTCGGTCTTAAAAAGCCGTTTTCTTGGGCGTTTTTACCCCCTCGGCCTCCTCGCTGCCTGCTGAAGTACCGTGTTCTTGCTTTTCCCTCAGGTTTAGTGTGAGAGGGGGCGAGGAGGGGGAGCAGCGAGAGGAGAGGTAAGGCCTTGAGGCGCCGGGCATCCCTGAAGGTGCGAAACCCCCCACCCCTGGCAGCATGTCCGGCCTGCTTTGCATTCCAGAAATGCACTTGGAAAGCCAGCCCTGCTCCTTCTTGGGGGCTGTCCTGCAGCCTCGTCTGCTGGGCTTTAAATTGGGCAAACCGAAGCCTACCTGGCACCTGTCAGGCAATCCGGTCTCCGTAGTGAGTTTGTTGGGATGCAGACCTCTTCCAGCCTTCCCTGTGTCACTCCCTCTCGTTTTTCACGAAGCCGGTGGGAGCCCAAAGCACGTGGAGAATCACAGCACTGAATAAAAACCTCTGATATATTTTAACTTGCATCCGAGGAGGTTGAATCTTGTGTTCATAACGCCGGTGTGAATAGAGGCAGGGCTTGTTTTCCTCGCGCCGCTGGTTCCCGTTGTTGCTGAAGCCTGTCCCTTTCTAGGATGGTTTTGACGAGCTGCGCGGGCCTGCTCCAATTGCGTCTCCCACATGGAGGGACAGAGCTTGGGAATCGGCCAGGAAACAACTCATTAACATCCTTTCGGATTCTTCTAGCAGAAACGTAGCGGGTTTTAAACTATAACATAACATTTGTCTTATCCCAACATCTTGAATCAACTTAAATTAAAAAGGAGATCTGAATTACGCCCTCACTGGTGGTCGTTCTTCTCAGCACTCAAAAAAGCTAAAAATAATTGATAAACAATGAATTTGTATTTGCTTCTTTATATAATTTGGTGGGGCTGTTCCAGAGGAGCCCCTTTTCCAGCACTGAGCTGGAAGCATGCAGTTTTTCCTTTCCTTAAACCTTAAACGTTCAGGTGTAGCTTTACTTGTCTGTTAGCTGCTGAGCATGGTGACAGTCAAAGGGTGTCCGCAGTGACACCCCCATCTCCTTCGGTGGAAAACACATCTAAATTTCCTGGGGTGATTCTGCAGGCTGGGGTCTGACGTTGACTGAGCGGGGTAGTCGTGTTTCGTAGAGTTATGGCAAAGGTTTTGTAAATACATACTCTGAGCCTCAGTGTTAATTTGGCATATGCCTTGTTTAGGCGTTTGGTTGTAGCTGGGATACATCTTTGTATTTCAGGCATTTTTGCAGCAGTGTCTTCTTTATATTACATATGGAATTGTTGTGGTTAGGGCATCATTTAAAGATAATGATTCCTTGCTGAAATCTGTACCCCGAGGGCTTTAGCATAAATTAGGGAAGGAGAACGCTGCAAACATTTGCAGGGACTCTATAAGCTTAGTGCCACTAATAAAGGTGATGAGAGACCACACTGTGACAGGAGAACGGGGCAGCTGAGCCAAGAACCCGCGGAGTTTGATGTTTACGCTTTCTGCAGCTCCCTGTAGTCTAAATAGCTGGAAAGTTCCCGACGTCTCGAGGAGGAAGACTGGAGAGACGCTTCTTATCTTGTAAGTGCCCATCGCGCCCTCTCCTTCATGGCACCTGCGTTCACGGCATGGCCCGGTACTGTGGGGTCCCCTCGGTGCTTTATTCCCTGCAGCAGTGGTGCCACGCTCTGAGGTAATGCTATTTCATTTCAGTTACCTCGACCGTGCCGGCGTGATCTGTTCCCCTGGAGAGCAGACCTTCTCCCCAGGCCTAAGATCTGGAGGTTTAGATTTCTTGGCTGAATCTCCAAGATCGTGTTCTTAAGAGAAATAAGCACTTTTTTTGAGACAGAATTATTTCTGATGACATGATTTCTGATTTATTGCTTTATTTCCTTTTTGGCTATCTGCATTAAATAGAAATTAAGGTTGAAGTTCCTGATGTTATACAATCATTTATTGGTAACTGTATTTATAAAAGGTGTTTTTTCCTAAGTTCAAAATTACTCTTGAAATGTCCTTAATGCTTTAGAGGCACTTTTGTCTTAAGAGGCACTTAAAAATTGAATTGATGGCTCTATTTCTGCTGTTTAAAGAATGCAAATAGGAGCAGCACTCAGGCAGGTGAACAAGCGAAACCCGGGAAGGCCTAAGGAGCAGTTTATAAACAGGCTTGATATTTGAGACTTAGCTGATAATTCGCAAGCTAAAGGTAATATAAACTTAAATTAGATCTGTAAACGAAGCTGGTGGAGAAACTGGGGAAGGTTTGACTTTGGGCTGTTAGGTGCCTTGCAGGGAGTTGAGGGCAGATCTGGTCAGCAGCGGGAGTTCAGCGTGTTGCTTTACACAATCTTCCTTCTTAAATATTCCAGTTAACAAAGGTTACATGCTTTTGTCCCTAGCTCATCTAAATTACAATTTGGCTAGCTTTGTGGAAGCAGCCCGTTCTTTCAAAAGGATCAGCTAATCCAAAATGAGAGATCTTACCCTACTGGAAAGAAAAAAAGGAGGCTTCCCCCCCGGCCCCTTGTTGTTTTCCATCCTGACTGTGCTTGGCTGTGTTCTCTCAGGGCGAGTTTGATGTTCCTGCCTGACTGATCATGTGTCCGGCGGGTCCTCCTGCCTCCCCGAGAGACATCCCTTTGGAGGAGTCGGGGTTTTTCTGGTGGTTTAACTCCCCAAAATGCTTCACCTTATGGCCTGATGCTTGGAGGCGTTCGGGGGGCACGAGTCTGCAGAGGTTCGTTGTCAGAACAGCACCAAACTGCTGTTGAGCTCGACAGTGGGTTGGGAAAACACAGGGTACAACGTTCAAAAGGGTGTGCGATGGAGAAGGCTCAGGGCCCTGCAAGCGCGGACGGTGTAAAATCGGGAGGTGCGAGCAGTTGGCGGGAGCAAAATGCATTTGAAACTTTTATCCAAAATCTGGGCTCTACAGTAAAATGAAAATCTGGTTATTTGAGGGGCAGCATATGCTAAGTGGTGTTTCGGGAGACAGGTTGTTAAAACCAGCTGTCTGAGTTGCTGTAATACTATTATATTATTGTTATAATAATTTATTATTATTGTGATGATAAATAGAAAGTTTTCAGAAGTGGTCAGAAATGAGAGATTGGCAGGCATACTGTATCTGAGCGTCTGCGGGAGTTGGTGTGCTCTGTTTTCATCATCCAGCATTGAAAGATGGTGGTTGCCCAAATTATTGGGACCATTTCTTAAATGATCCCAGCCAACGTTTGCAGTGTTGCTGAGGTTTCTGCCTGTAAAAGTTTCACCTGCCGGTGCTGCTGCTTTGCTGCAGTGAAGCAATCGCAGGCATCATCGCAGTATGACAAATACTGAGATGTCACCGAAGCTGTGAAACCTCTAAAGAACTGTGATTTTGGGCCAGCAGCTCTTGCACAGCTTTTCCTTTCGGCAAAACCATGCCTACCAGAACTTTTGCTGGAATCTTCATTGCAATTGGCAAGAAAAAATGGATAAGGGTGAACAGTTCTGTCTGCTTTCTTTCCCTTTTAATAGTCTTATTTTGGAGAGGCAGAGTGGGAGAGGCCCGTGTGCTGGCAGACCTTTGGTATTTTATGTCATGGGCTGTTGATAGAGTTCTCAGACATAAAACTTTTAAGGTCATATCTCACCGCCTGTAGACGTCTGGCGGGCTGGCTAATCCTTCTCTCATCACCGGAGAATGAAATGCTCCCCATGGCTTTTTGTAGCCAACAAAAATCT
This sequence comes from Dromas ardeola, assembly GCA_013398915.1. Taxonomy (NCBI): domain Eukaryota; kingdom Metazoa; phylum Chordata; class Aves; order Charadriiformes; family Dromadidae; genus Dromas; species Dromas ardeola. The sequence continues at coordinate 13,667 of VYZM01014624.1, read as the reverse complement.
TTTTGTCTTTCTTCCCTCCCGCTGTTTTCCCAAGGTTTGCCGACAGGCATCGCCTTAGAAGGAGGGAGCGCCTGCTCTGAGGTACGGTCTTACGGGCAAAAATGAATGGCCAAGGTGAAATGAAGGGTCTGGCAAACAGTGGGCTGCCAGTGGCGACTGCAACCCAGTTTTGTACAAAACAGCCTTACGATTTTATCGAGCTTCGTTGTAAAGGAAGTTAAGGATGTGTATGAGAGCCGCGGGGCAAAGTTCAGAAACAAAAAAGTGCAGTTCTCAGCCCGAAGGTGATCTCAGAAAGATAACAAACGCCAGTATTTATCCACCCAGGAAAAGCTGGCTCAACAAAATCCTGTGGTCTGTTCCACGTCGTATTGCGTATATGTAGTGACTTTGCTTGTGGTGATTTGTCTACTATAGAAACTGGATGGCTTCTACGGTGAGCCTGGGTAAAGAAACATTGTTGGAAGATGGAATGCCACCTGCAAAAAAGCCCAGGTAAATTTAATTATACTCCAGTGAATTTCTTCTAATAAGAGCTTTTCCCTAACCTTGCACTGTTCTTTAAAGAGCATGACACTTGGCACTAAGCCCCAGCAGTCGTTTCGCCTGCTGATCCAAGAAAAGCGCGCTGTCTGTAGCCGTGCCCTGTAACTAGTATTTTCCTGCAGTGCGTGGAACAAAGACCTTAACACCCAGAACGTACTTTATTGCAGTGTGTTTTTTTAACCCCTAAGCCAGGATGCATGGCTGCAGAGAAAGCTGTTTTTTCCTGTACTGTCTTCGTGGTTTTGGTCGGTGTTAACCCTAGCTCAGGTCCTGTCCACACGGAGGTTCACGTCAGATGCAGTGGTCGTGCTTCTTTGCTTGAGTTGGACACTGGTTCCCAGGAGGGCAGGCAATTACTTAATTGGTATGATTTTGCTGCATGTAAAGGCTAAATAATTCCACTCTGGAGGCTCCCCGTACTAATTAGTAGGTCATCTTACAGTTCTTCAAGCTGAGCATGATGCTGACTTGGGACATACCCACCCTTCTTTCCAGTCAGGGCTGGTACTGTGGCTGCTGCAATAGCATGGACTCAGGTATTAAGGCATCGCCATCTGCGAATGAGCAGCTAATTCTTCTAGGGAGTTGTCTTCCACTAATCTGATTTATTTACAAGTTGTGGAGGGCTGGAGAATAGTTTCTGTGAGGGAGGCCTGGTCTCAAGGTTGGTCCAGTGACCGTGGAAAGAGGAGAGAAGGGGCCGGGAGATTACTTTTTCCTTGCTCAGGATATCAGGGTAGAAAAAAGTGTGTGTATCAGCGTGGGAACAGAATGCCTCTTTCGGAGCTGTCGCATAGAACGTTAAGACTTGTGTATTTGTTATTCTTTTGGATTTCAGTCCCTAGGTTTCTGGTTGTGTTTTTATACTAGCTCATTAGCATGAATACTAGCTTATTCTTTGCATGTGAGGCTTGTAGTCCCAAAAACTAAAACCCATTTATCGCCACTAACAGTGAAGACCTCTTAAAGAAAAGGGTTAACTTGTCTGTTTTCATAGGCAATAGCAGAGGGAAGGCAAAGCTTCATCTGTGTGATGTCGGTTTCCTTTCCCCTTCTTGCTAAATATCATGTGTTTGCAGATAAAAAACGTTCCTTCCAAATGAGCTGCCTCCCCAGGCTGCTGCTTCCATCCTCTGGGAAGCTGCAGCCAGACCCCTGCTTCATAAAAGCAGCTTGACACCAGGCAAGGCATGACGGGGAGAAGCACATCTACTTAATAAATAATGAACATCACATTTAAAAGCGCTGTGCAGGTGTAAAGCTAGGAAAATAAGGAAGAGGAGAGGAAGAAGGAGAATATAGCCGGCTGTTGAATGAGACTTCCTGTCATCTGGGCTTCCAAACGATTGGCTTCGAACATCCCGCTTATGTTGCAGGCGTAACAGGGAAGGGATTTCTGGTCCTGCTGAGTGGTCATCTCAGCAAAGAGGGGCTGGGGGGTGGGAAGGCCCTCTCTCTAGGGCAGAGCTGGGAGGAAGCCTTCGCTTCCTTCCTTTTGTGCTGGGAGCAAGGGGGCTGCTGTCCTCAGGCCCCTGCTTGGCACCTTATTTAAACCAGGAGCAGTCACGGTGGTGTTTGCTCCCCGTGTGGGGGTCCGGTGCGTGCTTTGTCTCAGTCCATATAGAGTATGTATGTGTCTCTACAGACATTGATAACCTTGTCCATAGTGCTCGCCACACCTTTTCCACCGTCTCCAGCCTTTCTGCTAGCTTCCCGGTAACTATTATTAACAAGACCTCCCTTATTCCAAATTTTAGCTGAATTAGCTTCACTTCGGAAGTATTCCTGGGCGGTATTGACTTCCCCAGTAACGGTCTTGATTGCCAAGTATGTTGTAATGATGTACCTTGTAATTGTGGGCATTTGTGATGCTGATCCCTGTCTTTAAGGGATACCAAGCTGCTTCTCCCATCCTCTGTTTATCAGAGGACCCTAATGGACATGTTGATTCAAAATGTAGGCAGAGGGTACCTCCCTTGTCGTCGGCCTGCATGTGCCACCACCCGAGACATCCTTCTGTTGATGATGGTACCAGCTGTGCTACTTTCTCCTCTTGCAGGAAGCTGTTGCCAAGCCTCAAAACCAAGAAGCCTCGGGAACTGGTTTTGGTGATTGGGACAGGAATCAGTGCAGCAGTTGCTCCCCAGGTCCCAGCACTGAAGTCTTGGAAGGGGTTAATCCAGGCCCTGCTGGATGCTGCTATTGACTTTGATCTCCTGGAAGATGAAGAGAGCAAACGGTTTCAAAAGTGTCTCCATGAAGACAAGAACTTGGTTCACGTTGCCCACGACCTTATCCAGAAGCTGTCTCCGGTGAGTGTGCTTGTAGCACTGTATGGAAATATTTGGTACTCGGCCCTGAGCATAGGATTTTGCTTTTGGAAATAGCCAAATTTGGTTCTCCAGCGTGTCCCCATCTCCAGCGATTCCTCTATCTACAAGGAGCCCCAAGTGCCAGGATCCTGAGACATAACTCTGCCGGGGACACCGGCTTTTGGGTATTTCACTGGGAATACGCTGGGGGCGGCAGGGAGTACCCACCTCAGTGCAGCAAGTGCTCTGTGTTTGCCTTGCAAGGACCTACGGCTTTGCGGAGGTCTTTGAGAAATACGTGGGTAGTTTTTCATCGAGTCGTATAGCGTGAAGCATTAAAAGAAGCCTGACTCTGATCTTAATCTGTCTTCCCTTCTCAGCGCACAAGCAACGTTCGCTCAACCTTTTTCAAAGACTGTTTATATGAGGTGTTTGATGACCTGGAATCTAAAATGGAAGATTCTGGGAAGCAGCTGCTTCAGTCCGTGCTTCACTTGATGGAAAACGGGGCACTTGTGTTAACCACAAACTTTGATAATCTGCTGGAACTGTACGCAGCGCACCAGGGGAAGCATCTGGAGTCTCTTGACCTGACTGATGAAAAGAAGGTAAACGATGATGATTTTTTTTGTTTTAAATGTCAGGGCTGAGCTGGGACAGGACGGTGGCAGCTGTGGGATGTGCCTTCACGCCCGTGTAAGGGGATAGAGAAACTCCGAGCAGAGGCTCTGACTATTTGGGGCAGTGAGCAGAGGAATGAAGACAGATGCTGATTTCTGAAACGCTGTGCTTGCTGGCTGGCATCCATTGCTCAGGAGGAGCCCTTAAGCCCGGTATTTCTTTGATCTCTGTCCTTGAAACCTCTGGCTTGGCCTTGCTGAAGTACCGCAAGCCTCGCTTCCACATAAGGCTTGGGGTGATGTTTTTAACCGACACAGGAAACTCCATGCGAGACACAAAGCTGGCTTTTCTATTTTTATGAAGTGCTGTGGAGTGCTTTTTTTGCGACAGCGTTTTCGGGGCTGCAGCCTTCGAGGCTTCCCCCTGGCCCCGCTTCCTCTTTCTGAAATGGCTGGGTGGCTCCTGCCGGGTTACTCGCCTGCTCCAGCATCTTCTGCTGTGCACTCGGATTCGTAGCTGCTCGCTTCATGCAAGCTTCCCTCCTTCTGCCCCAGGCAGGCAGAAAATCAGACTGTGAATCCCTGACCTCTTCGCCATCTGCCCACCTCCTCTTGCCACCCTGGGTTTTGCTGCTGGAGAGCATCTCGTCCTTCTTTTTGCTTGTTAAACGCACGCCACATGTAGGTCTCTTTCCATTCTGACTGGTTTCTGTGCTTCACGTTTCCTGCACAACCTCTTAATCTGCATGGCTGCAAGATGTACTTGCAGTGTTACAAATAAGCATTCTAATTATTGCAAGCTTAAATGAGCTAAGGCCTGCAGGAGTAAACCGAGAGCCTCCGAAGTGGCTTTCTGAAATGAAGCTCAGCTGTTGAGCTTCCTCAGATCTTGTCAGAGCCGAGAGGGGCCAAGAAATAAAACTTCGTAGGTTTGAGAAACATGCTGACATAATTTTTCTACAGTTTTCCCCTTTTTTCTGCTGAGTTCAGTGAATTGATCCGGTCTCTTCCCATTGCATTCACCCTTCAGCTGGAAGTGCTGACCCAAACAAGCACCGTAGGCTGTAGCTGCAGGCCGTGATGGACTCATGACCTCCTGAGGAGATAAGACGGAACACGAGGAAGAAGCTGCCTCTCTGAAACGCTTCCCCACCGCGGTGTTTCTAACAGTGCCGCGGACGCTAACGCGATGCGCTCACTAACATTTCTGGAGGGGTTTGTTTTGCGCAGGTGCTGGAGTGGGCGCAGGAGAAGAGGAAGCTTAGCGTCCTGCACATCCATGGCGTTTACACCAACCCCAGCGGCATAGTGCTCCACCCGGCCGGCTACCAGAACGTGCTGCGCAACACGGAGGTCATGGTGAGGCAGGGCATGCTTTGGGGTCCCATACGCTGTGTAGATACATCTCGCACTTCCCTGGCAAGCCCGGATGTTAACCAGGCAGTGACTCGTCTGAGTTTAAAGACGGGGCTTCATGCAGGGTGGTGGGAGAGCCCTTGATTTTGTGAAATAGAAGAGGATAGATGGATTCTCTAGAATCATAGAATCGTTGCGGTTGGTAGGGACCTTTAAGATCATTGAGTCCAACCATCAACTTAACACTGCCTAACAGTAAACCATGTCCCTCAGCACCACGTCTACCTGTCTTCTAAAAACCTCCAGGGATGGTGACTCCACCACTTCCTGGGCAGCCTGTTCCAATGCCTGACAACCCTTTCGGGGAAGAATTTTTTCCTAATATCCAATCTAAACCTTTCCTGGCACAGCTTGAGGCCGTTTCCTCTTGTCCTGTCACCTGTTACTTGGGAGACCGACCCCCCCTGGCTACCCCCTCCTTTCAGGGAGTCGCAGAGAGCGAGAAGGTCTCCCCTCAGCCTCCTTTTCTCTAGGCTGAACACCCCCAGCTCCCTCAGCCGCTCCTCACAAGGCTTGTGCTCCAGACCCCTCACCAGCTCCGTTGCCCTTCTCTGGACACGCTCCAGCCCCTCAAGGTCTTTCCTGGAGTGAGGGCCCCAAAACTGGACACAGCCCTCGAGGTGGAGTACAAGGGGACAATCACTGCCCCAGTCCTGCTGGCCACACTATTGCTGATACAAGCCAGGGTGCTGGTGGTTGCCTTGGCCACCTGGGCACGCTGCTGGCTCATATTCAGCCAGCTGTCGACCAACACCCCCAGGTCCTTTTCTGCCAGGCAGCTCTCCCAAGCCTGGAGTATTCATGGGGTTGTTGTGACCCAAGGGCAGGACCCGGCACTTGGCCTTGGTGAACCTCACACCAATGGCCTCGGCCTATCCATCCAGCCTGTCCAGATCCCTCTGCAGAGCCTTCCCACCCTCCAGCAGGTCGACGCTCCCGCTAAGCTGCAAAACCACCTCAGCACGCTTATGTTGAGGACGATTGAATGATGACACTCCTGCAGAGTCTCATCAGCGATAAGGCAGGTGCTGTCTCTTGCGCCTTGGGAAGGTAAAGCTTGCCTTGACTAAGAACATCTTTCCCTTTTTTAAAGCGGGAGATTCAGAAGCTGTATGAAAATAAGTCATTCCTGTTCTTGGGCTGTGGTTGGACTGTTGATGACACCACGTTTCAGGCCCTGTTTTTAGAGGCTGTGAAGCACAAGTCAGACCTGGAGCACTTCATGCTTGTACGGAGGGGAGACGTGGATGAATTTAAGAAGCTCCGTGAGAACATGCTGGACAAAGGGATTAAAGTGATTTCCTACGGGGATGAATACGCTGACTTGCCTGAGTACTTTGAGAGGCTGACGAGCGAGATCGCCATGCGGGGTCGAACAGGTACCGGGATTATGGGCTGTGCGGGGTGGCAGTCTGCGTACGGCCACCACTCGGGGATCCTGTCATGCGCAACGTGGTTCTTGACTGCCACTGTGGCCTTTGGAGTGTAGGCAGTGTTAATAGCCCCCGTTCTCTATGCTGTATTTATTATTCCTTAAGCTTTTCTTTTGTTGCCCCCAAAAAATTGCAAGCGTAGCTGAATTTGGGGTTTGCTTTTACGAAACCATCATGTGTTCTTAAACAGCTCTGCTGCTTCCCACACATCCAAACATTTATGAGCTGCAGTTGTTTATTCCCTTTCTAGTGAAAGGATATTTCAGCCTCCCTGACTTTCATGCTACTCAGCCTGAGCTAATGCTTTAACATACAAGAGATCTCGCTAATAAATCATAAAAATGGGGAAAAGAAGTGAGTTTGGCTAGCCAGAGCCTTGCTGGCACGGGTTTTGAGGTAAAAACTCCCTGCGCCTACCCTTCCACCTGCTCCTCGCTCCCTCCTAGGTGTGCCCAAGGAGGGACAACAGCTCAACGGCTCCGCTGCTGCCCACGCCGAGATAAAAGGTAAAGACTCTCCCGAGTGGCTTCGCCCTTTCCAATCCCCTTGGGACAACCCGGGATCACCCAGCCAGGTTTTGCAGAGCCTTTGTTTCTCCGCAGGATGCAGCACCTGAGCGCCAGCCTGGCCCCAGGACCTGTGCCGCTGCGCGGGACTCCCCAGGACCGACCTAAACCAGAGCCGGCAGCTCCCGGAGAGGCCCGCGCAGTTTAAGGCCCGTCTAGGGGAGGCTGGAAGCCCGCTGCCTTCCTGCTGCTGCCCACATGCACCCAGAGCCAGGACACTTCAGGCAGGAGCCAGAGCCTCCTCGGACGGACGCCTGGTTTAACGTAGTAATTATCTTTTTATCACGGTTTGCACGCCTCAGGAGCATGGTCTCCCTGCAGGAGCTGCAGCCTCCTCTTATTTCATACTTAGTGCTTTTTGTATTCTGTACTTTCAATTAAAAACATGAAACTTGAGCTTTTTTTTTTTTTTTACTTGAAGCTCTAGTTTTCTAGTCCTGTCTTTATACTGTACAGTATTTTGTATGTTGAAGCTTGTATTAAAGGCCTGTTCACTTCACTTTTGGCTGGTGTGCGATTTACACGCCCGAGGAAATAGCTGCTGGCTGGGGGCAAGTTATTTATACACAGAGAACAAATTATGAAGTTTATTTTATATAAATTATGTCTCTTAGCAGACAGCATTCAATTTATTGCACTAGAGCACATCTGCGATACAGAGCTACAAGACATCGTAAGAGAGTTTTGTATTATTCAGTGTAGCACTTCAGACCGGGATCAAGAGGCACTCGAAGTGGGGGGAGAAAGGGTGCAGGAAAGCAGCAAGCAGCCACCATTATCTTCCAGTATTAATTGGGGTTTGTTTTTTTTTTTTTTTCCTTTTTATTAGCAAATAACGCTGAGGCCAGCGGGCAGGAGACAGGCATGGGCACGCTGCCTTCCTTCTCTGGCCGCCATTAGCACTATGGGACCAAGCTGCTGCAGCACTCCGGCTTCTGCCCAAATTCACGCTGTCCGGCTACCCTGCTCCGGAGTCCCGGTGACGACAGAAACGGGGACTTTAAGGCAATTTAGCATCTCCCCCTCCAGCCCAGCGCAGGCCCTTGCCATTTTTGGTTTATCAGCTTCGGTGGAGCTGCCACTAGCAGCAACATTAACAGCCAGATCTCCTACCGCTGCCGCTAAGCGGCGCGCCTATCCTGCTCCCCCCCTGACAAAAGTCATTCCTCTGTCCTCCCTAAGCTGGTCTAAAAATCAAAAGCAACTCCAAAAAAACGCCTTCAAAGCCCCCAGAAAAGCACAGCAGGTCCTTGCGCTGCCCCCCACCGTGCAGCACGAACAATACAAAGCTCTGGATTCAGCCTCCCCGCAAGGGAGCCTGCGTCACTTAAAACAGAATGAAGGAAGCAAGGGGAAGGGGTTTTGCTGGATAAAAGGGGTTTTATCCAAAAAAACAAACACCCTTGGCACCGGTATCCCTTCATTCTGTTCTGCACTACACGGGAAAGACTAGTCGGTAACGGGGTAAAGCATGTTCTTCTCGGACATCTGCAAACAGCGATTTGGTGGGGTTTTTTAGGCCTTCATGAGTGCTGCGACCACGGCCTTGGCGTTAAGGCTTCGCAGATCACAGTAAGTTTGTCCGGTACCAACGAAAACGATGGGCTTGCTCGTGATGTAGGTCATGGAGATGGCGGCGCCGACCTGCCGAGGACAAGCAGCACCGTTAGCCTGCAAATCCCATGTTTGACAATTCCCGTCTCTCCTGGTCACCGGCGGGAAGCTCCACACGGAGCCGTCTCGACAGCCTCCCTACCTTGTCATCGATGGTATCGAACTTGGTGAGGACAATCCCGTCGATGAGACGCGGCGTCTGGGCCATGGAGTGATCGGCCAGGGCCTTGTTGAACTTGACCTGAGGGAGAGAATGGATCCAAGGAACGCATTTATGGTGCTGCCACTGTTCAAATCTCCGATAAAACCTACCGAAGCAGGCTTCCCCTCTCCCCGATCCTTCAGGAAACAAAGACTCGACACGCACCAGCTGATCCACGGCCTCATTTCCCACCAGCGCTTCCCCAACAAACAGGACCAGGTCAGGAGCATTGACAGCGATGAGTTTGGCCAACGCCGTCATCAAGGGAGCGTTGTCCTGCATGCGGCCCGCTGTGTCCACCAGCACCACGTCAAAGCCCTGGTTCCGAGCTGGGGAGATGTGGAGGCAGCATTAAGCAGGATACGGCCCCAAAACAGCCTCTCCCGCCACCAGTTTTCCACCTACCGTAAGAGATGGCCTCCATGGCGATCCCCGCAGCGTCCTTGCCGTAGCCCTTCTCATAGAGCTGCACCATGGTCCGCCCGCCGTGGCTCTCTGGAGGGTGCAGGGCGTTGAGGCGACGGGTGTGGGTGCGGAGCTGCTCCACTGCACCCGCGCGGAAGGTGTCGCAGGCGGCGATGAGGACGCTGAAACCATTCTCGATGAGCCAGAACGAAATCTGCAGGTGGCAAGAGATCAAAAAAAAGCCTGTTAGGAGCTGCAGCCCGACCTCAGCACTGATCCCAGAGAGCCAGGAGGACCGCGTCCTACCTTGGCCAGGTTGGTGGACTTCCCGACACCGTTGACGCCACAGAAAGTGACCACGTAGGGTCGGCGATGGCGCTGGGCATCCATGACATCGCGGAGGACGTCCACGCGGCGCTGGGGTTGCAGGATCTGCACGAGAGCCTCCTGCAGGGCCTGCTTCACCGTCGAGGTCACCGCTAGGAAGGAGAAGATGGAAAGAGAAGCCGTCACGCCTGGGGAACGCTCCTGAGCCCCAAACCACAAGCAGGAGGCCACGTGGCCACTTACTGGTGAACGTTCCCATCACCTTCCCTTCCAGTTTCTTAGCCACCGATTCACAGAGCTGCACCGCAATCTCAGCTGCCACGTTTTTTGCTTTGAGAAAAGAGACAGAGGAGAGTTGGCGCTGTTGAGGAGGTTACACACGCCAGACATCGGGGTCAAGAGAAGGATGAAGTCAGTGTGCAGGACCCCCACCAGTCTAGACCATTGCCCCCCTTTTGATGCACTGTTGAGGGCTCCCCAGAGGCGAGACAGGAACCCACCACAATTCCCTGTGGGCAAGAATGTCCCAAACCGTGGGTGCCCACCCAACGGAGCACAGGGAACCACCTCAAACCAGCCCTCTCAGAGCGGATCCAGACATACCGATCAAGTGATCCTTCATCTTCTCCAGTACGGGGTCCATGTCCTCTCTCGTCAAGCTCTTGGAGCCCACCAGGCCTTTCAGCATGCCAAACATGCCGCCCAGGCCACCCTTCTTCATGCTACAGAGAAGCAGAGGAGTTATCTTTGGGTTTGTGGAGCAAGTTGCACAGGGCACACCACAGCCAAACACAAGAAGAGCCCACCACGCAGCTGCCAAACACACCAATTTGTCCCCACTACGTTATTGGTTAGACTGGGAGAGAAATCAAGCAGCGTGTGGCAAGCAGGGGCTGCAGGAGCCTTTACCTGGGTTTCGAAGGGTTCTGAATAACCTTCTCCTCTTCAGCTTCATCATCGCTTTCGTACTCAAGGTCGTAGAGGCGGCCGGGCTCACGATTTCGATCTCCCAGGGCCTGCAAGGCGAGGAAAAAGATGCACCTTGAAGATCACCACCCGCTTCCCATCATCTCCCCCTGCCACAAGAGTTGTCGCTGGCAGCAGAGGCAGCTCAGCAGAGATCGTTGCTCAGCCATCCAGCACCGTCTGCGGCTGCCACAGCTGAAGTAAATACCCTTTAGGCAGCAGCTTTAGGGGCTGGGCGCCACCATCCCCGTTTCTAGCACTTTCTCAGCCAACCGTGGAGCCCAGGCTGGGTTTGCAATGCCCAGCTGATCCCAGAACAACACACTAAAGCAGAGCGACCCCATTTTTCCTTACTATATCAGGGTCAAATTCCTCCACGGGACAAGCCTCCGCGCTGCCGTTGGTAGCGGAGTTACTGTAATCAAGTACTTTGGCATTAGAGTTCCCCAGATCCCACACTCGAGGCTTCTTCCCCTTCTCCTTCTGCGCCTCGGGCTTTGGAGATCTGCCGAAATAAAGACCAGAAACACGCTTTGTTCAGTGCAGTGAAGCGGCAGCAATCACCTCCTTAGAAGGTGTGAAAACTAAAAGCCTGTATTACCCAAAAAGGCAGAAATTGAGGCTAAACCTGGCTGATTCCGAGTCTCCAGAGTTTATCTGAACTTTAACCCTGTTATCAGGCCGCTTTAGCTCGAGCCAGGCATCGATGCGCTGCTGCCCTTTGCTCACAGCAGCAAAGCCTCAGCAAAAAGAGGTCTGGACCTCTCCCAGGCACACGCTGGGTTTCTGCCTCTCCCACGGAAGGGATCAGGCTCCATTTCCCCTCCAGGACCCCCAGCACGCCCTCTCCCAGTCTCTCCAGTAAGCAGTGAAATAAGGAAAAGGGAAATAATGTCGAGGGAAGCAAGAATCTGGGTGTCACTGAAGGAAGGAGAGACTTGGCCATGGCCGAGGGACACCAGGAAGAGCTGGTCTGAAGCAGCGGTAGACCAACCGTGTCCTCGTGACCGACCTGGACTTCTCCCCTGCTTTCATGTGTCTCTTGAAGAATTCCTCCCGGTTCTTCTGCAGGATTTCATCCTTGGTCAGTTCCTCCTTCTCCCCGGCTGCGGAGGGCTGCTTGTCACCCGCCGATGCTTTACTGGGCGCTGCGACAGCTTCAACTCCTGACGGAAAGAGCCCCAGCACAAGCTCGGACCAGTGTTTGGTGCTACGAGAAGGCTGAGAAAGCTCTAGAATATTTATTCCCCCCCGGTATCTCTCTCCCATCAACTCACCCTCTTTTTTGGAACCTTTGTTCTTCTTGTTCTTGACTTTCTCCTTTGGTTTCTCCCCTCGGGTTTCTATCATACACTTGACAGTCTTCTGGGACTTGAGAGACTGCTCAAACGTTTTCATTACCGTGGGAGCTCGGACTTTACTGCTCTCCTCTGCATCCCTGTGGGGGGGGTGGCCCGTTAGCCTGAATTTCAGCCCTTCCCCCTGCACTGTCCCCCCCCAGTCTCCACTCTAAATGGAAACTGGAGGAAAAAAAAAAAACAAAACAGGCTCTGCTACCGGAGGAGGCGCATGAAGTCGTCTTTAAAATCAAAGGTGCCATTTAGGAGGCCCAGGGTGCCTTTCTGCTGGAACTCATTGCGATACTTGTCTCTGAACTCCTTATGAACGTCGTCTATCAACTTGTCAACGTAGGTTAAAGTCAGGATCTTCTGAAACCCCACCTGCAAAGCAGCACAGCAAAAAGACGTGGCTCTTTCAGCTGATTTAACTGCAGCATCTAGCTGGCAAGGAAGCAAAAACCTCTCCATTTGATACGGAGCTCTTTAATTCCGTCAGGCTTCAGGCTACGTTTTCTAGTCTGACCTCCTGAGCTTTTAATAGGCTCTCAAAAAATAGGAAAATAAAATAGCACAGCCCTGAGCTTCGCTTTAAAAGGCGACACCAATAAAAATGGCTTGACTATTTCATGGCACCAAAGACACGTAGCAAAAAAATCTGCAAAGTGTTTGCTTATCTTTAGGTACACAATGAAGGTTGTGTGGATTTAGAGAGATAAGCGGAGACTAAAAGTGAGAGCGCTAGAATATTCTCAAAAGTAAAGAGAACGACACATTTCTGGCTTTTTCTAAACAGATCTCGTCAAAATAAAAAGTTTCATTAGGATGTTGCAGCCTGTACAGCTCCTATTTGAGGTTTAATGAGTTTCAATCCTATCGCAGATGATTAAAATAAGCTGCTAGCGCAGTGGTGTATGACCAAGAGACGCCCCCATCCACCCACTGAGTCCACCGCGCTCCCTCGGGAGGAAGCGGCTACGCCAGGATCGGCACTCGGCTCCCCGAGACCCTTCCACAGCCACATCGCACCCCCAAAATCCCAGAACCAGGAGCCAAACCAGTTCTGGGAGTGGAGCTCCAGCTTGACGCAACTAAATCATCCGTTTGCTTAAACCATAATCATTCTCCCTGTTTTCAGACCAGATTTTTCCCAACATATGAGCCCCATCGTGCCGCTTCCCAACCGGCACCAGCTCTGGATGGGCCCCAGTTTCCCCACTGGGAAGGCAGGCAGCTGCTGGCACGGGGAGGAGGAAGAAAACACCATGCCAGGAAAAACCTTCCCATTATTGATGCATGAGCTGCTTTTTTTCCCAAGCCTCCTCACCAGGTCAGCCGCAGCTCCCTGTCGGATTTTGGGAAGGCAGTGGAAAACCTCCCCGCTTCGGGAAGCTTTTTTCCAACCGAGCCACATGTGAACACCCCTTTTTTTGGGGCAACCCCCTCCCCCGGGGGTTTCAGAGCTGGAAGGAGGTTACTCACCACAAACACCAGCTCAAACTGGTTGTCCAGTTTGTATTTGAGCGTGAGGGCTTCATGGGTGAAGGAGTTGTTGCCGCCTCGCTCCTAGGGGAGAGGAACTGTCACAAGGAGGGTGGCCAGCAGCGAGGAGACCCCAAAATCATTCCTGTCATCCCCCATTGACCCCCACTCCCCAAAAAGGGGTCCAGCATCTATTAGAGGTGACCTGGAACCCCTCATAGCTGCACCAGCACCCCTTATAGGTCACCCAGCCGCCTTCACAGCCCCTCCAGCCCCCCTCACAGCTCCTCACAGCCCTTCCAGCCCCCTCACCGGCCCCGCAGCCCCTCCAGAGCCACCCTCACAGACCCTCCAGCCCCCTCAAAACCTCTCCGTCACCCCTCACAGACCCTCCAGCCCTCCTCATAGACCGTCCAGCCCCCTCAAAGTCTCTCCATCACC
>VYZM01014623.1:0-13905 GCA_013398915.1 Dromas ardeola | reverse complement strand
CCCCCCCCCCCCCTTTTTTTTTTAAATCTTTCACTTGGTATATAGTACATCATAAAATTTGGACACTAGGAAATTGCTTTCCACAGGAGCACTTTTTTTGTTGTTGTTTTGGGATTTCTGTTTGATTTCCTTACCAATTAACAAAATTATTTTTCCTATTATTAAGGGCATTGCTGTGGATGAAGGGGCGTTATGCTTCTTAAGCATGGTCTACTCTGAGGTAGATAGACCACCCATTTTCAAAGTGTTCCAGAGAACAAAAGATGTTCATGCTGACAGATCATATGTTCTGTCATTGTAACACCAAACTATTAAGTAAAACTGTCCCTCAAGGCAAAGCATTTCATTTATTTTCCTTTGAATGAGTAACTTGTTTATTAAGACGTACTAAGTGCCTAGATCCAGGTTGTACTGCAGGCAAGGAAAACTGATTTATTGCAGCTATCTGGTGTTGTATGTTTTATACTTAGGGGAATTATTTTTAGTTTTGGTTAAGGAGAATATTTTCATAGGAGCAGTTGGATGACGTACCAAGTCCTGCTCTAGAATATGCAATGTGTTGTTTTAAAACTCTTTCATTCAAGAAGTTATGGTGGTGACTGATGAGAGATTCTTATAATGGATGCTTGCAGGAGTGAGAAAGGCACGTGAGCAGCATGTGTATACCTGTCTTCATCAGAGCTCTTACATTAAGTAAGGACAAAACTTGTCGTTCTTATGCAGACACTGGATCTTCTTTTGGGGAATGAAGACAGACGTGATCGTGCTGAGCTCCGCTTACATACTCTTGGTAGGCGTCATCTGGTCAACATGGACTGTCATTAGAAGACATGACATTACTTTCTTGGGCTGATATTACTTGTTTCACTGAGAGGTCAGAAACGATGAAGGGGGAAAGGGTGAACTGGAGAACGCAAAGAAAGGAATTCTGTGTAAGGCATGAAAGTGTTTGAGAAATTACGTGCCTGTGAGTGATTGCGGAGGTGGGAGGCAAACATGTTCTCTGTGTCTGCATTTACATCTATACATGGGATCTCGATCTGGCAGAAGGGACTGAAGCTCAGGGAGACACTGGGCAAACAAGAATTAGTGGTAACAGTTAAAAATCGAAAGAAAGTAAAAACCCAACACCAGATAGTCTAACCTTGTGCAGTGCTACTCAGTCATCTCGTGGGGACACATGGTGCTGATTAAGCTTAAAACTGCAAATAGTGATATAAATTAGCTGGCTAGTGGTAGACTGTTTATGATCCCTAGCTTTGCAAGATTTTGTTACCTCATCTGAAAAACATCAACTGAGACAATCATGTCTAAAGCTTTCAGGGTAGAGTTTAAGGAAAGCAAGTAGTAACATTGCTAATGATTTCTCCGCACCACCCCCAGACGTCCCTAATCTTCCCCTTTCTCTCTTTCCCTTAATTATCGTCTGTTACTCACTTCTACAGGTACTGTAGCTCTTGGCACACTGAAACTACTTACGGGTTTTCATTCCATCTGTGGACTTGGGCTCTGTCCTCTGGACTCTTCAAATTTGGTTTGGGCATGGCTTTGTGACTGAGCTATGCCACTGAGATTAGTCAGTAAAACCCTCTTTGACAGGCTATGAAGCTGAGAAAGCCACAGTGATGCTCAGCCTCATTTCCTCCATCTGTGAAAAGCTGAAAAAAGGGTGGCATGAAGTATTACCTGTCTTGTTTTACAGGGTTGGCAAACTGCCCTAGGAAGGGGTGGTCTTTAGGTGAGCACTTGAACAGTATGGAGCACATGTGCCTCTGGCTTTAGCTGATTTCGCTAAAACGTAATACAACTGACGATGATAGTTTGTATCCCTTGGTTCTAGTATAGCAACAAGGAATTATCTAGTGAGGGATGAGATTGAAAAGTCCCTGATTGCAGACAGCTAATATAGCCACCTCAAATATTGTTGTAAGATCTTTCTAAAACTTGGACCAAAATTGACACCTGAGATGTGCTGCATGCTATATGTTGGAGCCTGTTAATTCTGACCTGTATGTGCTGGGTATCTTGCTATGTAATCCCCCCAGACACATAAGCAAACAGAGATAAAGCCCTAATCATCTGCCTGACCAGGAATATGCACAGTAATTGTGCAGAAATTGGGAACACACTCATTAGCTGTAGCCTACTAGTATTCACTTAGCTTCCTATTCAAGACATTCCTCTGTAGCCCACATGTATTTTATCTTTCTCATTTGTTCCTTTGGGGGCAGTGGAGGGGGGCAAGTAATAATCTACAGAGCCTTCTGAATCTAATTTTTTTTTTCTCTGCCCCTTCAAAAGTCTTATTTCCCCAGTAGATACAAACACAGCTGTGTGGTCTAACTACAAAATAGATTGTAGTCAATTCTGCCATCTGCTGATGATCCCATCTGGCTGCTTGCCACCATGCTGCTTATATGTGGCGAAATCCAAGTCAGTTGAGGACATTAGTAGGATTCGGCCTGTGCTACAGGTAAAGAGAGGCAAAAGTGTCCTGGCTTTTGATAAAACAGTGATTTTTTTTGTGCTACTAGAATTATTCTTCATGTTATAAATCAGGATTCACAGTCAAGAATTGTATATGTTCCTGTTGCAGCTTTATTAACTGTGTCATAGAAATTTCTTAATTACTGCTGACTGCAAAAGATGGAAACTGGCTAGTGTTTTGAATCTGAATGTCCTCAATTGCTGGGGAATATAGGCAATAAGAGGGGATTAATTTTTAAGAGGGTTAAACCTTGCCTGTATTGGTCTCAGGACATACCAAACTTGCTTCTGTTGCAGTTTGGATACAGCTAAAATTTCAGCAGTGTATTTGTGTGCTGATGATTTGGTGAGGGGGCCTTCCAGAAACAGGGGATCTCATGGTATTTGTGTTTTTGTGGGGATAAAAGTAAAGAACAGAGTGGAACTGTATCCAGCTGTTGATTTGTATCTGCATTCCTAGCCCTTGCCTTGCCCTGGCTCCTCAGTGCTTTTCTGAATGTATCCCAGCACCAAAACCTACCTCTTGGGCCAATCTCTCCCAAAACTATTGAACCACAAAGGCAACAAAAATGAGAGGAAACCTACAACGAACCTGCAGCAGATAACTTACAGCACATGCTATAAAGATACAATACTGAAACAATCTCTGAAGATACACCTCCTCATTTTTTTTCTATATTCATTTTTCTTATGAAAGAAACTGTTACTGTGGCTGCAGTAGTAAGGATGGAAATGGTCTCAAATAAGCTACGTGATGTCAGTCCTCATTTCTTTAGGACAGATTGGTCACTAGAGGAGGAGAAAAAGTAATCTGGTATCTTGCACATCAGGCTGCATTTTTAAGGGTTTTGCACCTTCCTCAAGAAGAGTCAGTTGGTTAGAGCAGAAGTTATAGCTGCACCATGTTTCTGATGTAGCATTTCTAATGCTATATTTTAACTCCTTTTCAGTGGCTGAATGTGTATGGAACATACAGGAAGCAAAGGAATGTCCACTGGAGTATTTAAAACTGTATGCTGGCAAGTAGGGTGTGAGAAGGATTTCAAAGAAATGGGAATACAGTGATATTTTAATAACAAGCTATACCCAAGGAACATGTTTATGGAGGAATCTATCCATGATATCTGCTTGGAAAGTGATTATCTCTTAGTCTTGAATTCCCATATCTTATCTTTCTTGCTGACATGCTGTTCCTTAAAGCATCACTGATAATTGCAAGTAACTCCTGCCTTTGGAGAATTGAGGCTAAGACTAGAGATGCTCCTTGATGCTTTTCCTGTCTTCTTTTTTTTTTTTTTTTTTTTTTTTTAAAACATACTGCAGTTTTCCAGCAGAGGAACCTGGAAACTCAATGACAGGCCTGGCAGATTTTCTTTCCCTTGGATTCCTCTAAAAGTTGTACTGTGACTTGGCCTCAATTTCTACAACGCATGCCTTAGGTAAAGCTACCAAAGATTAGTGTAGAACCATAAGGAAGGCTGGAGAAAGATCTAGTAGGCATCAGACAATGAAAAAATAATTAGAAATTTTAGCCTCCAGTCATGGAAGTACTTAAGCACGTGCTTTATTTTATACACCATGACTAATTGTAAGAAAAGCAGTTGGAACTACAGAGGCCCTGATGCAGTGCAAGGGAGAGATGTTACATAGCTTCCATCTGTAGTATGATTTTGATCTGTTAAATGGCATCTACTTTGCAAAAAGGTTCTCCACCTTCTTGCATCACACTGTGCTGATCCCCTTGTGTTTTAACTGAAATTCAAAGAGGATCTGGAAGTTGAGGAAGTACGAAGAGAGGAAGCGTTTATCCGTAACTGTGGCTTTCCAAATACACTTTGTGCTTATTGCTTTCCAAGTCTAGATACTCCTCTTTCCCCCTTCTTGACTGGAGAAGCAGAAAGTTACCTATTTATTAACAATTCACATTTCCAGTAAAAAGACCAGATATAAGTTGGGGTGAGGGAAGCAAGGGGAGAGAGTGAGTGGGTATGAACTGAAGAGGGTCTTGGGCTTTGCACTAATTCGAGCTCTGACTTGGATTACTGCCAGCCACTGGGGGTTACAATGCTGTGGGAGGAGAAAAGGGGTAGGTATACAGATTTATTTAGCAGTTAATTCAAGTGGTTTCTAAGCTTTTGAATGGTGAGCAATCAGCCCAGTAGGGGAGCTCTTCCACTGTATCTTGTGATGTGTGCTTGCTATTAAGTGTTTATAACAGAATGAAAGCATGTTGTGTTAAAACTATGTACTTAACAAGCAGCATGCCTCTTAGCTAATCTAACAGACATCCTGTGTTTGGTTGGAGAAGTATAAGAGGTCAGCGTGGCCCTTTTTTTTTTTTTTATTTTTATAATGTTGGTTAAATTCTTGTTGACCTCCATCCTCTTATGAAATAACTGAAAAGTTAAACCCACAAATTCAGCAGCTTTTCTTAAATCCGTAAGTGGTTCACTGACACAGTCATTGAGAAAGAGGGCATCAGCGTCTCCTCATCATGCCTGAATGCTAGCTGGTATGCATAGCTTTGTATTTGAACAAACTTCTAAACATAGAAGAGATTTTTGAAGTGGCCTTTAAATAATTGGAACTTGTGCCTTTTCATTATTTATTTATTTATTTATGTTTTCAAGTACAAACTTTCTACCTTTGCCCTATTCTCTTCTGTGCCCATACTCTTGGGTTGTATCAGGAATATTAAGCTCATGAGCTGTTTTATCAAAGCCAAACTTGGGAATGTATGATCTGGGTGGCAATGGGACATGTTAACTGAAGGTATTAAATCTTAGTCAAAGGTGCTTTATCTAACGTTTTAGTTTTACAGTCATGTTAGATTAATGTAAATAAAAGATAATGTTTTTTTAAAGTAGTCTGACCTGAAACATCTTCCTTTCATGATAGATGTCTATGGTTGTCAGGATAGGTGGTGGCAGGATGCGTATTTGGGATACAGAAGAGATGTAGTAGGCTTTATGAAATATTGTAGTGGTGAAGTGAGTAGGTGAGGTGCTATATAATCGTACATCCCCAAAGATGGTTGATACATAAGTTCAGAGACACAGGATAAGAGGAAGAGTTCCCTAATTAAGAATTTAAAAGGTACAGTGCTAGATGTGATTAAAGAGGTGGAAAATAGTAACTGAATTTTTGCTGGTTAGTTTCGTTTGGGCTCCTTCCTGCTATAAGCAATCTGTGCAAAGGAAAGAAGAGTGGTCAGCCCACCACACATCTCCTGTGCTCAGATTGGGAGTTTCAAACTATTTTCCTAGACTTTTGTTCTGGTGGCTGTGGGCACAAAGCAGTTCTTTAGCTATAAGACTGGTGTTTAAGGACTAGGGAGGGGGAAGGGGTTGAGTTTCTGGGAAGAGGAGAGACCCATTTCTGCAGAGGAGTTGCCCAAGTGCAAGCTGGTCCTCCAACTGTGAAGCTGCCAGGACTTGTGTGTGATGTGAGGGAGGAAAGAGAGGCTGACGTCTGCTGACTCAAGATGGCAGGTTTCTGTTTTGCTGCGGGAACTGTCCGGCAGGTCCTGAAAAAGTGCAAGTCTCTGCCCAGAGGGGCACCCTCATTTCTGGGACCATGGCTACAGCAGACTCCCTGTCACCTGGTGCAGGTAAGAATTGCATTTGACCCAAATCTTTGGAAAGCACTACTCCTGCTTTGGTGAATACTATGTGAAATCTGTTTTGGTTTAGATCAGATATACGAGGGAAAAGGCTTTCTTTTGCAGTCCATCATTTTACTCCCAATGCAGCAAATGCTTTGTTCTACTAAATGCTAACAGCTATTGATAATAGACAGGTATCAAGCCTTCCACTGGTTCCTGTACAATGTGAAGGTATGTTCAAGGCTGCCACACCAAAGCACCAACCATATTGTAAAATATTTACCTTCTTCCAGCTGTGTTTTTTTAAGAAGTATCTACTTTTGCCTTCAGAATCTGTTTCAATCATAGTGAACTGAATGTTTCATAGAACTTAAAAAAAAAAAAAAAGCTGTTTCAATACACCTTTCCAAACAGTAGGCACCAAGCCCATTCCTCCTTCTTTTATCTGTAATACTGAATTACCTTCTAGAAGTCATTGGTGCCAGTCATGTCTTTGCACTCTTTAGCCTCTGGAGAGGTTATTTTTAAAGGTCTTTTCAGTAGACATGGCAGCAGCTGTTAAAGTATGTTTTTCTTACAGGTAAATGAATGTTTACTTGCAAGAAAGTCAGTGCAGCATTTCTGAGCCAGAAGAGTCTTGGGTGTTAATAGCAAGAGCTGTGAAATATGTAGCCAGTCTCTGAAATAATTCCAGATCAAGGCTGAACATATTGAACACTGTACGTAAACAACAGTGTTTGTGTTGGAGCTGGATCAAAGCTCTCTTTTCTTCTGTTTTAAATGGCTAAAGAATGAAGAGGTTAGTGACTAGAGATTAACATTCATTTTCCTCATTTCAGGTCTGTCTCATTAGCAACAGGCCTCTTTCCAGCCTTCGCTTGTTTCACGTGAGGCTACCAATCTGCAGAGCCTGCAGGTTCTGCAATGGAGTTTTCAAATGGCAGCATTCAGCAAATATGATTCTAGGGATTCACTTGCAAGAAAATATACTTTAAAATAAGCTAAAGTACATCTTCAAAACTTACAGCTGATTTTTTTTTTTTTTTCTGTACTGAACTGGCTCCTTATTTTTTGCCTTCTTTTTGTCTCTTGGCTCATTGCTGATTCAAGATATTTTACTACTTACTCAATTATTTAGTTTCTTTAACTACCTTTGCTAGGGAACTTTCCTAACAATGTTTTTAGAAATAGAGATAAATGAGAAATTGCTTGCAATTCGTTCACTATTTACATGCTGAGGATCTTGAATGGATGACAGCAGTAGGCCTTGCATGGTCTGTATTGACTAGCATGTTGTGCTGTGTGGCTTTTCCTATAGTCTTTCTTCTACTGTGGAATAAATGGTAATAGAATACATTTGAGTCCAGCAAACCAGTGAGAAATGTTTTCCAATGTGAGTGGAGACCTCCACATCAGAAGCTGCTACTAGAAAGTATTCCCGTGTTTGTTATCTGCCTTGATCTGAGGTATTTGTGCGGTGCAGATGTGTGGTGCAGCCTCCTGTTGCTGAGGCTCAGGACGAGCCTGTCAGTAGAAAGGAAGTTGTGAAAGTCACATAGCACCTCTGGCACACCTACAGATAATGCCACGTGGAGTGATCATCAAAGCCAGGACTGGAACCTGGGGTAATGTGTGAAACCTGTAGTGGTCCCTGAGGTAAAGCTTCGTGCATTGACTTTTGTTTTCCTGTTAATAAGGAATGGGAATAGGACATGTGGTAGGTTAAACTGCACACAGTAACTCCATTGTAGACTTCCTTCTAGACTAAACAATGGCTTGACCTGGGCTTTGTGCTTCCTAAATCATTCTGGCATTGGCTCCCCCTTCAGAGAGAGATTGCTTTCCTTCAGTCAAACCCCAGAACTACCAGAGCACCAATTCACAGATCTGTTTTGACATTTTATTTTTCCTCAGGTTTTCCTTTCTTAAAGTTATAGAAAGAGAAAAACAAACTATGCCAAACAACAAGAGAAAAAAAATAAAAGCAAATGACAGTTGGGTTTGGCCCTTTTTCTGAAGCAAACTTGGCATGCCTTCTGTCTTAGAGAAATGTACGTGTCCTGCAGGAGTCTAGGTTATAGATTTTTTTTTTTATCATCAGGATTTACTGTGGTATTGTAACCTGGTGGTGCTCAATATAGATCCTAATGATCACTTGGTCGTTGATTATACAGGACAAGATTTAGACCCTCCTGTGTTAGGAGCATAGGTATTGACGGGTAAGCAGAATTATTGTTTTGATTTTTTTTTTTTTTTTTTTAAATACCAAAAACAGAACAAAAGCAGTCTCTGTCCTTAAGCTATTCTCTGTTGCTAGATATATCACTGGGGAGCATCAGGAACTAGTTAGTATCCCAAAGACTTGCCTGCTGGCATTTGAAAAAGCAAGCCACTCTGCAACAGTTATCGTGCATCTCGATCCCCTTTTTCTAAAGTAAATAAGATGGTTTGGCTTTCATTAGCAGATATAGGAAAAGGTCATAGTGGAAGTGATAACGGGATGGTTTTTAATGGATTTTCTTTCACTGATACAGTTCTTTCTAGGTTTTTAGAAAGGAGAGAAGAGGAATGCTATGAGTCAAGTGTAACTACCAGGTTGTAATTTGGTGGGAAATGCCATTGAGGCATCTATTTTCTTACACATATACTCTATGCTTGAAACAAATCCTGAGGATAAATTTGGCATCCTGAAGGGAAGTGTAAAGATCTGAGGGCTGATTTACTACAGGGCAGCCATAAAATATTTGAGTTTGTGGGGTTTTAAGTGTACTCACACTTGTTCAGAGATATCTACCAGGTGGTGGCAATGTCTTACATGGAAAAGCACTAGCTAATTAAAAATGTGACTCATGCCAATCCATAAAATATGCTGCTTGACTGGGCCTCCAAACTGATTTTGGGGAGCGGGGTTCCATAGCAAATAGATTGGGATGACTAAAATATGTCTGAAGTCCCTAGTTGGGAAAGCAGGCCTGGGGGAGAGGAGCCTACCATGAGAATCCAGTCAAAATCATTCTTGGCAGATGGTGCTTGTGGACATGCTCTCTGTGCAAGGTTGAAAAAAAATTACTAAAACCTCAGCAAAGGATTCTACTGAGTTGTTATTATAATGGCTTTGGTAGATTTAACCTTGAAATTTTGTGTCTGAGAACGTAAGGCTAATTTGTAGGATTGAGACAGACTTCAATGACCCGTATCTTAACTCAGCTGTCAAAAAGACAAATTTACCCCTTGCCAAAATCTTTCTTATCATTCATCACTTCTGGTTTAGTCTGAGAGCTCAACAACTCACTTTCAGTTGCCTACAAACACACTGCCTGTGCATGATAAGGAGGTATTTGGTAAATCTTTTTGGGAAATGAAAGCTAGAGTGATAAGTTAATTTTGGTAGCCTTTTGATTAGTTTTACAATCAAGTGTCTTCCTCCAAAAAAATTACAAGTCACCTAGAATACACCGGTTTACTTAAAAAGTTACAATACTTCTTATGTAACCTGAATGAAATATATGTCAAACGAAATTAAATTTACCCTTTGGAGATTGCAAGTCCATACCTATTCCTTCAGAGCCTAAGCCTAGTAATAGATCTAGGAATAGAAATAACTTGTAAAGTTCCATAGCTGTTTGAGTGTCCAGCTTTGGTCATTACAGGCTCTTGTTGGTTAGTTGTTTGTGCCTGAAGTGGGGAAAAATAAGTCCATTGTATGTAGCTTTTCCCACTTCCTCTGTTTCTCCCTTATTGCGAATGATCTGCATTCAACAACAGTTCTTGCTTAAGGGCTTGCATACTGCTTAGGTTTCGCACAGAGCAGAAGCGAGTAGAGGTGGGTTTTTTATTTTGTGGGGTTTTTTGTTTGTTTTTTTGTTTTGTTTTTGTTTGCTTCTTAGCTATGAAACATTTTTTAGCCCTGCATAAATTAACACTTTTAGATTAATTTTTATCAGAGTATTAGATGTTAGTTTATATCTCCCTGTTACTATGCACTGCTTCTTAGTCTTTTTACATTTTAATAGTGTATATGAAGGTATAGTTCTGCTTCCTTGCTCCTCTGGTAAGGAGGCAAGGTGGGAGTTGCTTTGCTCTTCATGATAGTCTTTGGCAATTTCTGAGCTAATAGACAAGGAAGTTGGAAGCAACAAAGTTTAAGCAAGCAGAGAGTTTTACGATATTAAAACCAGTGTAAGAAGAAAATAAAGACTTGAAAACTTAGCATGTGAGTATATTTGTGTCTAACTTGAGTGGCGAGAGTGTGGTTTGGGCAAATTACTTGCTGTGCTCATGCATTGCTCTTGATGCATCGGAACAGAAGCTCAGAAACACAGTTTAGACGAAAAGTGAGATTATTCAAGATGGAAAAGAAAGGTGGTGTCACGAAAAATGATCCTAAAGTTAAAGGAAAAAAAAATACCAAAGAATGAAATATTACTGAATTATAGTGCTGTAATTTTTCAACCTACTGCCACAAACTGCATTTCAGTCTTTGTGCATAAAGTTTAGTGCAGCACTCTTTTTATCATTTATGCAGACAGCTTTTCAATCACCCAAGTTGATTTCATTATACTGGGATAACATTCTCAGCTCCTTCCACTTGCTCCCAAATACTCCTTTTTAATGTTCCACGTAGCCTTACAGGTAAAGACTAAACTGTATGTTTCATGATATCTCTTGCACGCTTCATGCTATACTGATGTCATTGAATCTGCTTGCACAGATAAGATAAGTACTTGTCTGTTTAGAAGCTGCTGTAGGTAAGCCCAGAGCATTCAGCATTTCAAACTTCGTACCTCAGACTTCCTTGGATGTACTTATTTGGATGTGAATGTGAAGTCAGAACTCCTGCTCTTAAGTTTGAGAACATTTTGGAAAATGCTCTATTTTAGAGGGCACGGTGTGTTTTAAGAGACTGTTGGCACAGTAAAGATGCAAAGCTCAGACTCCTGTGTTAGAAGATAGAGAGGAGACAAGGTCTGTGAAAATGGACAATCAACAGAGCTTGCATGGGACAAAACTTCTTCCCTGACTCTGTTATTGAAGGTCATAGGTTGTTGTTTGACCACTTTTGCAGTGTCCTACCTTGTAGCATGAGTGAGAGAATGAATAATGACAAAAGCTGCTACACTGATGATTTATTTCCTTCTCCATAGTTCCAAGTGGGTTTTTTTGGGTTTGTTTTTATTTTTCATTGTTCACCTTCTTTAGTATTTGAATACATGGACATGTTCTGTTTATAAACTCTTGAATTTGGAAAATATCCTATGTCATAGTTCAGAGGCCCTAACTTGTAGCTGACAGAAATTTAAGAATAAAGAAGAAATAATTCCTTCAGTTTTGCAATAAGAGAAATATTCTGGGCTATTATTGATGGACACTTATCTCAGGACTGATGGACACTTATCTCAGGAAACTGTTACTGGAAGAAGTTTTAAAGTAGACAAAATCTTTCCACAGCTTGATGTCATGATGACAAGTACAAAAGTTGACAAGTTTTCAAAAACGAAAAAGCTGACACCATGAATACCTATATCCATAATATGACACTTTAATTTTTAAAAATATCTTTAAAATTTTGCTGTTTATTGGTGTCTGTGTGTGTGAGGAGTGGGAGTAGGGATATGTTTAGCTCTTCTGGAAGTTTTGAACAGTGACTCTGAACCAGCTCTTATCACCTTCTGGTAGTGTCACTGTGTTAGTCCCACACAAGCTCTAACAAATGCTGTCCTCCCCTGCAACCTTCCCGCTGCCCTCCCAGAGATTGGTGAGATGTCAGGAGGGGTGAGCAGCCACTGGTGGTTGCTCCTCTGGCAAAAGTCAGGGCTGAAGGGAATCGTCTCCAGGCAGTCTTCCTTGTCCTGCTTCCCCTGGCCTGTTCTGCTGGGCAGAGGACAGGAGAGCATGCTCTCCCACCCTGCAAGAAGGGAAAAATGTGCTTCCCAAAACCTTGACAAACAGTCAAGTTCTGCTGGATCAGTGTCTCTATTGACTTAGTATGTTAGCGGACTGTGTTTGTTTTTCTTTTTTTTTCTTTTTTTTTTTTTGAGGGGAGAGTTAACAATGTGTGCTTGAATGAATAAAACAACTTTAAAAATCACAGGACGACTTTGCTGAAGAAGTCTGACAGCATCTAGAAACACTGAGGTACTTTGCTTTACAGTTACATCAGAGGCTGTTTCTTGTTGGTGGCTTGCTCTGGTTTCATGATTAGGAGGCTATTAAGTGATTGTGTAGTGCCTTTTAAGGATTATCTGGTCTCTGGTCAAACTTACATTAAAAAACCAAACCAAAACAACCCCTCCAGACAAAAAAAAAAAAAACACCAACAAACCCACAAACACCACTTTTTCTGTTTCACAAAGAAATGAGTCTGTTCTATAATGAACCATTTTAATTTGTTACTTCTAAAAATAATTTTTCTACTTTTTTATTTCTCCTCACTTTCCTAAGTTAAAATGTAATGATTGTAGCCAAGAGAGTTTAACTAGGCTTGCTTGAGCAATGAGATGATGCATCAATAAGTAGGCAAGCTTGAGAGTCAGAAAGCTACTAGGGGAATGGGCAAAGATCTGAAGAATACCAAGACAAATCTTTGCTTATTAACATGAGGTGAGAGAAAGAGAAATCAGTTTCTGAAGAAGCAGTTCCTTCTTAGGCCCTAGGTTTGTTTTTGCCTCTTACTCCCTGCAGATGATAGTTAACCCAGTCTTAAAAGGACAGAAGTGCCATTAGTGGGTGTTTTCAAGAAAATACTGTGTTCTAGTGAAAACCTAGCAGTGGGTTTTTCATATGCATACACATAATCCACTCAAGCTATTCCCTATTCACCTCATCTGATTCTGTTCCCTCCTTCCACTTAGGAAATTCAGTGTTCTCTAAAGCCCAGATAGGGGTTATCAATCATGTTCAATATTAGGTTACTTGCAGAAGAGAGTCATTACCTTTAATGTGTAATAACCGTGGCATGAAGATAATACAATAAAATCCAAGAAATGTAATTTAGAAAGGCTTCCTGCTCAAGCTTAAAAAAAATATGTTATAATCCCATCCTTAGGGTCACAGAAAATCTTGTTTATTTTATTCCTTCTACTTTGTTTGTGCCTTTTGGGGCTTCTTGCAGAGTAATGCATCATCTGCCTGGGATGGTTCTCAGTGTGGGTCTGCTGCATTCAGCTATTTCTATAGAAACACCGGAATACTTTCCGTTGTAGTATAGCTGCTGTGCTAAGGGCTGCTGCAGCACAGACAGCAACTATTGTGTTGGATTGTGATTTTAACAGTCCTGCTAAAAATTTTAGGATTTGATGAATTACATGGAATAGGACTATGCTGTACTTCTGACGTGGACGTGAATGATGCCCGAATGGAGATACTGGAAACTTGGAAAAATAAGAAAGCTTTTTGTGTTCAAATGTGTTCCCAGGGAAGCAAATGGCTGTTTTTTGGAGTGACTTCAGTAGGTCGGGGTGTGGAGCTGTCCTTACTGCTTTTGTACCTTTTCCTTTGGCTTTGTTCTCCAGCACTTATACACTAGTGTGCCTGGCTGTCCCACCACAAGGGAGCAAGGTAGTGTCAACTTTAGAAGGTGGAAGAGTAATGAGGAGATAAGTAGCAAAGGAGACTTCTCATAAACCTCTCTATTTTGGGAAGGGCAGTGTAGCCCCAGTCATTTCAGTCAGACTTTTGTGAGAGATTCCCAGCTCTGACTGGATTTCTAAGGAATGGTTTAATGCAGGGGTTGAGAAAAAATAAAAAATAAGTGTGGTGGTTTGTGTATGTGTGTGTAGGTGGTTTTGTGTTGTGGGATTTTTTTGTTTTGTTTT
>VYZM01014622.1:320666-341836 GCA_013398915.1 Dromas ardeola | reverse complement strand
GGGCTGCTATCAACAAAATTAACACAACCGCCCCAGTGCGGGGCACAGCTGAGCCCCTCAGTGAGGCTGGTGGCATTCTTGGGAAAACGCATTTTGGAAAGTCCAAACGCTGCCCAGGCAATGAGGAGCGAGGAACCAGCGTGAGCCCCGGCCCTGCAGCCCCGGGGAGAGCAGGAGGGGCCGGGGGGGCTGCGGGTGCCGGAGCAGGGATTCCCCGGCAGCCCCTGGGGAGGCCATGGCGGAGCAGGGGGAGAGCGTGAGGAGGAAGGAGCGGCAGGGAGGAGCTGTTACGGGCTGACCACAGCCCCCATTGCCCACCCCTCTGCACCGCTTGGGACGGGGAAGTAGAGGAGTCGGGAATGAAGGACTGAAGTTGAACCTTGGGGATAAAAAAAAGCGTTGAGTGGGGGGAAGGTGTTTTAGCTTTTGTCTTTGTTTCTTGCTGTCCAAATCTATTTTTAATTGGCAATAAATTAAATTAATTTTCTCCAAGTCAGGTCTGTTTTCCCCATGGCAGTAATTTGTAAATTAACTCTGTCTTAATCTTGACCTGTGAGCTTTTCCATCTTATTTTCTCCTTCTGTCCTGATGAGGATGGGGAGGAAGAGAGCAGCTGGGTGGGCATCAGGCATGCAGACAAAGTCAGCCCATCACATCTAGGAACTGAAGATGTCTTCCTCTTGTGTCGGTACATGGATACATGTGTACACGTGTGTTTTCATTATTCTTTCACTTCTGACCTTGCTATGTGATTTTTATTTTTGCTTCTTTTAAATCAGAAAAAAATAACGTAATCTTAAGGTACAGTCAGAGCTCTGCTTTGTTTAGCAACAATTTTCAGCTGAAACTTTGCAGGCTTTTTTGTATTCAGTTATTTTCTTTGTTATTAATGGGCTCATAATTCTGTCAAAACAAAGACTGAAAAAATGACATGTGTGATTTAATATTCACCTTTTTAAAGGACATAGCTTTTCGGAGTACAGGAGAAGGATTCAGGGCTGAATGTTAAAACTCACAAATTTAGCAAGGCCTGCTGTATTTTTCAACCCTAAGGACTCTTCTACATCCCTGGAATTAGAGTAAGGCTAGGTCTTTGAGAATCTGTGTCTGTCTTGTTGATCATCTTTTGCATTTATGAAGGAGGCATTTTTCCTATTACCAGATTGGTCTGGCCGATTTGAAGGGTTTTTTTAGAAGGGATTATTTTTTTTTATTTTCTTGTCAGGGAGTCCTGCTAGGTGGGCTTGATTTTAAAGTTAATTTTTGCCATTTAATGATAGGAGGACAATACATGTGATCACTATATGGAAGAGACGGCAAGTGTGTTAGAGCAAGGCTGTATCTTAGGAGCAGCCCTCTGAGGAGAATCTAAACCCTAATGCTCTTTAATATCAGACTATGTACTATATTTCAATGAATATCTGTCTTAGAAATACAGTGAATACTTTCCTCGTGTGTTTTTGCTTTCACTTGTCTATAGGTCATCTTTTTATCGTTGGTTGGGGAAAGTACAGGAGATGAGGAAATATTTTCAACTATTCCATAAAGACTTTGATATACTATCTTTATTTCTTCTGTCTTCCCAGGCATCCTTCTGCACTCTGGAGACTTTATTCTTTTTGTTTGCTTGTGTGCTCCTTCGTACTGGTCCTCTGTGAGCAGAGGTATGGCAATGTTTCTTTAGCTGTTTGTACTCACGTGTCACACACTTCTCAGGCCTTAGTTATTCCAGTCTCTCTCCCTTCCTCAGTTCTTGATGTTCTGACATTCAGATGAGTCACAAAATGCATTATTTTTTTTTTGCTTGTTGGATTGATTTCATATGTGAAATTCATTTCAAATGCCCCTTCCGAATATGCTTGTCTACCTTCAGTTTGCCTGGCATATTGAACAGAATTCGATTAGATGTGTTTATAAAATGACTTATCTCCAGGCCTGCAATTCAGCTGAAAGTGTGAGATGGCTGGGGAATTTGTAGCTTGCAAGCTTCAGTAGCTGGAACATACTGAGTCATCAAATATATCTTCCTTTGTAGATGCAAAGCAAGTTTCACCTTAGGTATTTAATTACGACATGCAGCATAGCTGGGTAGTGTGTGGGTGTTAATGTCAGCTGAGTCTACAGAGTAATATCTGAACAGCCTTGTTTTATCTAACAGACTAGATCTGGGTTCAGAAGCCTAAGGTATAACTTGGATTTGAAACTAGGTGTGAAATTCCCTGC
Organism: Dromas ardeola; assembly: GCA_013398915.1. Classification (NCBI taxonomy): domain Eukaryota; kingdom Metazoa; phylum Chordata; class Aves; order Charadriiformes; family Dromadidae; genus Dromas; species Dromas ardeola. The sequence continues at coordinate 339,613 of VYZM01014622.1, read as the reverse complement.
GCAAAATGCAAAATATTTGCTACACATTTCTATTTCAAGTTTTGTTCCTAAATCTGGTATTTCTCTAGAAGCAGCTTCCTTCAAACTGGTTGTAAAAACTTGATTTCGGTATATAGGGTTATATTAGTATAGCCTCTTAACTATGTAATTATGAGAGATTACTGTAACTGTTGTTTTAGGCTTCTTTCCAGTATTGCTTTGAAAACCAGTTGTGACTGTATGCTGAAAAGTAGAATAATCAGCAAGGTTTACAAGCATTTTTAATACACTTTGGTAATAGTAAATAAATACAAATAATTTATTGCTATAAAAGGTGGTATGTATTATGACAACGGCTATGACCAAATAGCTGATAGGAGCAGATGAATATTACAGTGATTTTCTTTACCGTCAGAGTGGGAATATAGTTCTACTGATATATTTGCATTTCATGCTTCTCTATCAGCTAGCAATGCCATACTATTTCTAGATGAAAACAGTCAGCAAAACATTTATTCCCGTTTTAATCAGCAAAGTCATATATAATTTTAAAACTACGTACACAGAGAAGGTAATCTCCCAAAACCAGTAATAATCCTAAAACTGTGTGTGTACAATGAGAAGATTCTGTAGTTAATTTCTGTGAAGGCAAATTAGAGTAACATAGATGCTTTTTTTTTCTATTTATTTATTTATCATATAGTATAACTATATATAAAGATTATAAGACTATGTTCTCTGTTTTACTACTGCCATATGGGAGTGTTACTAGCAAATCAGCGTAGAACGTGCAGTCTACTGTTATCTTTTATGGAATTTGTGCTGGTGCTGACTTTGAGGAATGTATCATTAAAGCACCTTATCCTTAAAACTTAACGTTAAAGCAACATTTCTGATGATGTACTACTGTGATACATCATCAGCACCAGGCTCCTTGCTGCTACATTCCTCAGAGCATAATATTGCAAAAGAGAAATAAAAAAGAAGAATACTGCAAAAATACGGTGTTAACTTGAAAAGTTAACATAGTGAGTATGTTGTGGTACCTTTATTGTTGACCCAGGTCCTCAATCTCTCCTCTGTGTAGTGCCAATACACTGCCAGAAAATTCATATAATTATGATGAAAGAATTAGGTCATCAATTAACTTTCCTGTTTTAGGATAAAATCTTACTGATATTTGTAAATATTTGCATGCTTTTGCAAATATTTTTTTAAAATGTCAATAGCATTCCAACAAAAAACCTGTATGAAAACAGCCCAAATTTGGCAGAGCTCAGGCATAGGTTTTATAGCAAAGGCCTTTCTTTAATCAGAACTTGAAACCTGTCAGAGGAAAGGGGCCATAAAATCGATTCTAAGTAATCTTGGAAATGAGATAATAGTCCATTAATCTCCTCAATATAAGCATGAAATTTTCTGCTCCACTTCATGGCTATACATTTGTAAGAATTTTGTCAGTGGAAATGGGAGAGAAGCCATAGGATTACTGTAGGGGTGACTTCCTCATGCTTTCACTGCAGGCTTTTTTTTAATTTTATTTTATTTTTCTCAGTGAAAATATATAATTCATTTGTGGAATGATGCCAACAAAACTTGTTACTGGTTCCATATTAAACGAGAATTAGTGGCAAGCTTATAATGTATGACTCATAAGTCAGTGTTAAAAGTTGAAGCGGCAAGTATTCAAGAAAGCAATCCTATGATCTGCGCGGTACCATTCAAGGTGTGACCTGTTATTGATAAAACTACTTGCGAACCACTATCAATATATGTTGTTATATAGATACGGTTAATTCCTGTATATAGAAGCTACTAGATAATACTCAGAAATTGTTTCTAAAAAAGGAAGCAAGTCTTCCTTTGAGAAGTTCTATCTCTCAGCATCAGCTCAAGCAGCTGGTTCCTTCTCTCACCGGGTCTCTCAGTGTCAGAGTCTCGCTCTCTGAACAACCCAGTTTTCCTGGGCAAACCAGAGCATCTATAGATAACATGAATTTTGCTATCTGTCATTTCTAGGAACTGTCAAAGAGAGTGCAGGCTCTTAGAGAAAACATAATTTTATTTTTCTTCTTCCCCTAGAGGCTTCCCACCCTTTTGAGAACTTTTTTTATATGTAACAAAACCCATGACACCTAAACAACTGGGCTTTGTCTACTTGCCTGAGATGAGCAAGGATATCCCTTTGCTCCTCATTTTCCTGTGAGTTGCCTTACTCTGTTGTCCATTTCACTTACACTTTCCCACATTAGAAGCATCGTCATGGGATCATGGCATGAAGGTGGAGGCCAAGAAGAATAGCTTTAGTGTTGTAAAGATTCTTTCCATGTAACACAATCTAGCAGTCTTGATTCACTGAAATAGAGGGCAAAATTTCTGTGTCAGTCTTGCAAGACAAGTATTATTCTAAGTGGTGCAAGCGTCATTTTCCCGAGCTAAGCGGCAGAAGAAGATAATGAGAGCTGAGTACCAGAAGGATGCTTGCCAGTATGGCTCTCTTTCATTTTTGATGAAGAACTTCTATTTTGCTCAAATGTATTCATTACTTAAAAATCCGATCTGAATAATTCTGTTTAATCATGCTTGCCATCTATACTGTACACTAGAAAATAACTTTCTTTAATATTCAGAAGTCTTAGAATTCTAGTTAGCTTTTCTTCTGTTCAAACGTAGTAGGTTATTTGTAACTTCTCAGAATTGTTTTTTGTTTTGTTTTGAGGGGTACGTGATAGTAGTATGAACTAGCTTAATTTGAAAGGCTGAATTAAAATTCCAAATTTCAGAAGCTGTCAAAGGCATTATCTTCTTGTTGGAAAATGTTAAAGGTAAGAAAACAGGGAATTCTGTGTGGCTTGTAATGGCAAGTTCTCCTTTGGTACTGATTTCTGGTCATTTTTTCAACAATAAAGTAAAAGACATACCGTCTTCCAGTCGAAGAACTAAGTGTAGGTACTAAAATGATTGTTATTTCTTAATCACTTAAAACAGCTAATGAGATAAATAGTGGTTCAGAATTTTCTCATGGAATTACGCTATGTTGATTATTTGATTTTCATTCTAGACTAAATGTTATAATCTATGATACTTATTTTTTCTACAGCAAGATCTATTTGTGACACGTACCATATTTTACATGATGAAATGACTTGGAGACTTGACTGAAGATTTTTTCTCCTAAGGAGATTAAAAAGTGTTATTTATTGATGTTGACAGTACGCCGTGTCACATGTACTGCAAACATAAATTTGTGTAGCAAAACTACTATGGAACTATTAGGGGAGGAATTCACTGATACAATTTCTCTGTAACGTAAAAAAGTTACTGCATATATTCTTTCTTAAAACCTCTGAAAGTATCTAATAGGACAGATGTTAACTGAAAGAAAAAGATATTTTCAGATTATTTCAGCATAACGTAGAAGACACTGGCTACATGTATCTTCTCTTTCATTATATTTTCTACTGACATTGACGGTAAGTTGCTGTTTAAAGCAAATACTAATGAAAGAAGACCTGCTTGCATTCTTTCAGTACAAGTATAATGTGAGTTGGATCCATAGAGCACATTAATTTTTCGAAATTTGTGCATGCTGATTTTTTTGTTTTGTTTCGTTACTAGGGGTAAAGTTACTGTAGTGTTGTCAAAATAGGGTGTGATCACAATGTCTTCGTCCATCTCTATATAAAACACTTTTTTGTCTGCTATGAAAACTCTGCAGGTGCTTTGGTTTTATTGTAAATATTACCTAACTGAGAATGCAATAAAAGGGAAACTATAATTTTAAGGATCATTTGATTTTTTCCTTCTCTCAAGAGAAGACAGTGCTAAATTTAAATGTAGGCTGTGTTCAGTTTCTACAGCCTGCTGGGCCTGCATTGCACCAGTTTGAGGATTTTGTGTAAATGACTTGTGGATTGTCATGTAAAAGAAAAGTTGTATTTATGTAGCTAGTGATTTCAAAATTGGAATAAATTTTTATTTTATCTACTTTGCATGATCCTCGACTGACTGATTATTAAAAGTAGCACAAAGCTCTAGACGGAAGCATCAGTGTCTATTTTTTCCTGTAGCTTTTTCAAAATCATAAGTTACTCTGCTGTAAGACAGAAGACATTCTAGTGAATCACCTGCAATTCCGTATAATGCAGAAGTGTGCAATATCAGGCTTACAACCGTAAAGCACTGCTCATTGTCGTGGTTAATTTTTCTCCAAACGCTTGCCATAGCTTCACATAATTTTTGCCTTAAGTAAAAATATAGCAGTTGCACATACATGTGATATTCTCACCCAGAACACTAAATGTATGTGCCTGTAGTCACTGGGTAAATTATGAGCCTGCCTTTGGATCAGAAGCACTTGCATCATAGGCAAATATTCCATGATGCTACGTAATTTCAGGCTTAATTAGTTTCCCAAGCCTTTCTCTCTTTGGCAGCGAGGAGTGAGTGGGTAAGCAGTGTGTACTATCTCAGTTTGCAGTGAAAACCTGACTGAGGTGACTTTTTTGTCATTGATTACTGGGGAGGTTTTCTCCGGCTGGATGCCTTCTGCCTGGTCACCATAAATTAGTTTTGTGTCACTGCCTCTAACAACCAAAACACGCTGATAGTCTTTAAATGATGGTTTATATGACCTGAGACAAGATCTAGCCTTATTTTTCTGCTCTGTTACTTTCAAAGAATAGTCTTTCTATTATTAACATTCTGTAATAAAATAATTTTAAATTCCTTTAAAATTTATAGTGGTTTTGTTCATTGCATCTCATGAGTGCAAACCTTACCGGAGTTGTAAACTGTTAACGAGCAGATGTATGTATGTGTGTTTTGGTAATGTGATCTTTTTACAATTTTTTAGAATGGTTTACAGTTTGACAGTTTTTCAGAACTCTTTTTGGCTTGATTTTTCTACAGCTGTATAAATAAGATAGGAATTCTCTCGGCAGTATGATGAAGCTATAAAAATATAAACTGGCTATGAGGGCATAGTCATGGCTGTAAGCAACGAGGTCTACCCTAGCAGGTACAATAGGCAGAACCTTCTGTAATTGGAGTCAAATTTCATGAAGCAAAAAAGGTGGTGAATAACAATACCTTAGGAGTGAACATTTCAGTTATAGTTGGGCATTTTTCAACTGATTTTCAGGTAAAGATCAAAATTTGAAACTGTTTAATAGTAGTTTTTAATACTTACTGTAAGTTTGTAGTGTTGCCAGTTTACAAATGAGTAGTCCATTGCTTTCTAAATAAAAGCTTTCAAAAAAGTAAATACACAAATTCAATTTTACACATAATTGCACTTTTGATTAGGAACAGCAAATTCCTCTTTTGCATTACTGTCTAAGTCTCTGAGGGGGGTTTACTGTTTGTTAATTTGACACATTGAAGGTGGTTTTCAATCTGCTGCTATAGAAAGGCTAAAAAAACCCCTGAACTGGTTCCGGTTGGCTCCAACGGCCCCACGGCCAGACAGAGCTGAGCCCGACGGCCAACCTGGTGGTGCCTTGAACAGAACCAAGCTTAGCTCGTTGGAGTCCTCGGAGCCATTATACAACAGATTGCACGTGTTCCTTGAATTAATCTCTGACCTCAAAGGTCTGTAGGGCAAATTGTGTGCGCCTTCAGCTCCAGGACTGTTACCTGGGCTTACTAACCCGCCTTAGATGGTTTTATGGTACTTCTGAGCCTTGTTTGGAAAAGTTTATGAAAACAAAATTCTCCTTATAATAATGGTAGTCATGAGGTTTAAATAATTTTACATTGTAGAAATTAACAATATCTACTAAAGGTAACAAAAAATATGTTAACACATAATTCGCACCGAAGTTTGTCATTTATTTACTGTTGTGAAGCCCAGTCTTCTACTACTGTGATCCTTTTTGAAAAAACCTTGGAATACTTTGATCGAAAATGGAATACAAAGAGGATTTGTGAGTGGATTACTAGAGTACGATGTCTTGACGCATGGCCTTTCACATCCTGTGTCACAAACTTTTCGTCACCTCATTATTTTCTGACACTTTACAAAAGGTGAAGAATGCCCAATGAAAATACGTAAATCATGAGAGCTCTCCAAAACTTCCTGTCCCCTTTGCTTCTCGGGAGTGCTAAAATGGTGGAGCTTTCACTCTTGGCGCTCAATTCATAAGAGGTTGTCCAGTGTAAAGAAATGTAAAATAGAGCAGGATACAAGGAAACAAAGTTACTATTGTGAAACAGAGAAATGAGGAAACACGTAGATAAATGAAGGACAGCATGAAGAAATGGAGGATGAGTGCAGTAATTTTATAGTTAAGGCACTGAAAGATGCAAAGTCAAGAAAGGTCTAAGGGGGGGTGATTTTGTCAGTGTTGTGGAAGAATTATGTCTCACTGGAGACCTTGCATAGTTTTTTAATTCTACTGGATAAAGGCTAATTGTTAAGAAATTCCTTTTACTTTCTTGGTGTACAGTCAAATGTATTTTTCAGACACAGATTTAATAATCCTGACTGAGTACAGAATCAGGACAGAATATTCTTGAAAACACAGCTGGCTTTACGTAGTGAGCCGTGGTAAGTTCAACTGTGTGTGGTTCTAGTCAACAGAAAGGTGAAGAAGGACGGTATGCCATGGCTTTGTGTCAGTTGTACTTGTGGGACAGAGATAAATGGCAGACAAGCGCAAAGGTGTATTGTTTATCCATAGCGCGTGACAAACACAGTGGGTGCTGCACATAGTGCTGTAATTCTCTATAAAGAGTGAATTTGCTGTCTTCACTTTAGCTGGTTTGCACAGTTTACGTCAAAACTGACCCCCATGTGATCAGTCCACAGACTCTTTCTAAACAGGCGTCACTTCTGGGGGGGATTTACGTGGCGAGGTTCTGTAGCTGAGGCTGCAGGGGTGGCATCTGTGAGGAGAGGGTGTCCTGGTTTGAGGTACAACAGAACCAATTTTCTGATTTGTAATTTTACTTTTTCGCTGGGCCTCTTCTAACTGACCAAAGTCTGACATTAACAGCATATTGTTCAGGAACTGTTCACTCTCAGAGTGATGAGACCTGACTATACCAAGGAATGGTATGCACAGAGGCTCTTGCTTATACTTATTGCTATAACAACCAAGGTCAGCTCACTTTGCTGTTTGCCCCGTTAGAGGGTTGGAAGCGGAGAAGCGTAGAGGGGTCACACCTATAGGGAGAAGCGGAGAGGACAGGTGACCCAAAACTGACCAACAGGGTATTCCATCCCATCTGCATCACGCTCAGTATAAAAGCTGAGGGATCAAGGGGGCAAGGGGGCTCTGGCTCGCGTTTTCTTCAATGGCCGACGTCTGAGGAGGACCCTGTCTGTTCGTCTGCCTTCGATCGCGATCCCAGCACTCCTGACTCTAGTTCCGGAATTGAGCTCCTGTCCGTCGCTGACTCCAGTCTGGGACTTTCCCTCTGTCTGCTGGTGACGCGATCGTCATCCTGGGAGCTGGATACGGTTTTGTATATATTGTATACTTTTTTTTTTAATTTTCTTATTATTTCTTATTTCCTTATTTATTATTATTTTCATTAAAGTAGTTTAGTTCTTTTTCTAAACTCGTAAATCTCCTTATCTCTTCCTCTCCCCTCTGAGGAGAAGAGGGGGAGAGGGCCATCTGTCGTTTTGATTGGCCAGTCTGGCCAAAACCACGACAGAGGGCTTTAGAAAAGCTTTTGGCGTCTCATTTGCTCTTTCCCTTCCTTTAACCATTTATGCCAATGTAAGATTTTAAAAAAAAGCTTATATAAAATGTAGATATGCGGCCTTGGATTTCATATGCTTTATGCAGCCACTTTGGGGCACAGGGGAACACCTGCGTAAGGCAGAGAGCAACGGGAGATCAGGCCTTGTACTGCTGGGCTCCACAGCTGGGGCAAGAGCCTTGGCAACACGGCCAGGAGATTTTCCGATACTGATTTCCCGCATGTGTAAGAAGCAGGAATAACAGTTCATACATATGAGAAGTCTTCCAGTTTTTCTGTCCGTTAACATGGGAATTTAAACATAGCTACTTATATGGCAGTGTTAACTGGTCTGTTAATGAGCAGTTCAGGAGAAAATTCTCACCAAAAATGTGTGGTTTCTATGTCCCAAATCAATTTCCATGCCTTTGTCATTGTTTCCTACCTACTTAAATCAATGGTTCTGTTGCTGAGCTTAAAATGGAGCTGACACAAACTCCCTAAATGCTGCAGAAACCAATGGTCCTTGCAAAAGGTCTTTGTTTTTGTTGCCACACAGTTCAGATGTGTTGCTCTCTTTTATTAACCAAACTAAACATTTACACCATCATGTTCCTGCATTTCCAAACCCCACTAAATGGAGGTTTCCCATTACTATTACAGAAGTACAATTCTAGTACTGTACAAAGAAGGAAAGAGAAACGGTGTTTCTGTTCCAAATCTATTTCTCACCAGTTACAAGGAAAATATTATCTGCCTGTCAAGTTTGTTTTGTTTTGTTTTTCAGTTGTGCTGAAAGATTTTAACTGTGTTTGGTGTAAGAGTACAGTATAAATTCTAGGTTTATATGCTTCTGGAATCCTTTACCTAGGAATTACCTAGGAATCCTTTACCTACAATACATGTGTATCATAGTCCACCCCTTTTCAGGCCTGGGAAACATAAATATAGTGAAATGCTTCTCCTTCAAGCCTTCTTTTTAAAGATAGGTTCCTTTTTTTTTTTTCCACACATACTCATAAAAAGCATTATCTTACCCTGCAGTTGGTCTCCCTTGCAATCAAATAAAGGGCATGGATTAATTGGAGAACCACTAGAAATATTTTAAAGAGATTAACGTTAATGGAGAAACAAATTATCTTTCTATCAAATGAGGTTAATAACAAAAATTAGTAGTGGCCCCTCACACTTATTGGAAAACCTTACAGAGTCTGCTAAGGATTAATCACGCAACTTCTTCTATAAAATCTATAGAATTTCAAGTGGTTTAGGGTCCTAACTCTGATTTTGAAAAAGATCAAGCCTTTGGAAGCCTAACTCTCACTGCCATGTCAGATTTTAAAAACTTGTTTCCTCGAGGAATAAATTGTAACCTAAAGGGGTTTTCTGGAGTAGTAGGTGCCTGGTTGAACTCTCACTGAAATGAATGTTCCTCAGAGTCCTGGTTATTACAGTCTGTCTTGTTCTCAGTGTAAGATTACTACAGGTTCATTAACACTTTAACTCATAATTAAGTTTATATAGTAGACTGGAAGAGAGAGTATTATTTTTTTATTGACTCTACTCTATAAAAACCATAATTACTTAATCCCTTACAATATTTAAAGCAGTTACGCAATTAACGTGTGGCCTTTATTTGCATAAAGGCAATTGGCAAAGGTGATTTCTAAAACCGTATTAAGCATCGTTTTTATCTGTGTATTGATTTGATATTTTCTATATTCATTGGCTGGCTGTAAAGATATGTTAGAAGATCTTTGGCATGTATCAAAGTACTGAAGCACATGATGTTGCTGCGGTATGACTATCATCACTTCTGGTTGATCATTTCAACACAATTCTTATCAAAAAAGTATTGTCTTTATTAAGATAGGTATAGCTGAAATAGCCATAGCTATGCAATATTGCCTGATATTGTATGTTTGTGGGTTGACCCTTTCTGTAAGCACAAGTGTCTTAAGGAGTACTATTTGGGGTTTCTTTAAATTAAAACATTTGGCAACAGGGACAATTTTCTAATTACTTCCCGACTTGTCTGCATTGGACAGCCGGTAGGCTACCAGTAGGCTACCTGTAGGCTAAATTTTCACTTACTCTAAAAAGAGCAGTAGACGAGTAAGTCGGTTGTAATTTTTAATATCTGAAAATAGGAATGTAGCGTAGTGAATGGTGATAAATTTGAGGGCACTGGACACAGTTCTCCAGTGCTGTTCTGTGCAGGTGCAGACTCGTCCATAAGTACAAATCCTCTGTCTGTTTTGATTAAGGTGTCAAGGTGATGATATAGTCAACTTTGTAAGCAAAAAATAAATGCCTACTTTCAATCACTTTCTCAGGAAAATTCTTCTGACAGATTAGGCATGTTCAAAGTATTTAAATTTGCATAAAATCTTATAAAACCCCTATTTATTTAAAACTGTAGTTCCATACATGTAGTTACAGAAATAAACTGAGTGACTGTCTATGTACACTTAATTTTTAGTACAGACTCTATCTGAGCATTAGTGGCCTTCAGCATCGCTTCATCTCAAACAGCGCTGGAGAGGAGTTGTCCTTCCCTACATCGTAGGCTGAAAGTCATTAGAGCGCGAATGCTGCAGATGGAGTGGCTGGAGTGTTATGCTAGGAATCACCTCAAGAATGCTGTTTACTGTCTGCCGAGAGAAAGGTAGGGATCAATCTCCAAGTCTTCTCTCTCGTGCATATTAAAAAATGTTTTAAGGTGCTACACATTATCACGTTCCATTAAAAATCCCATTAATCTAAGCCATAATACCAGAAACATGAAAAACCTAAAATAAATAGTGGCCTGTCCCCTGCCCCCCTCCATGCTTTCTTACAAGTACGTCTGACTCTGAAGTACTCCCATCTAACAACAGAAGGTAGAAATTATTCAATTAAGGAGAAGCTTTTTTTTTTAGCAGTTGCGTAGCCAAAGGTCCCTGGTGAGAAGGTTTTCCTAATCATTTTCCAATAAAGAACAGCAAAACCTCAAAGGTGGTATTTCCAGAGGAGTATATTGTGAGAAAGAATTGATATTTGAGGAGCTTCGTTTTATTAAAAATGTGCAATAACTCCTATGTGTCTACTTGCACATACAGCTTAGTGAAAGGTTAGAAAATTAGCTCATATGTGCTGTTTATACAGTTGGATGCATGAAGGAGACTTTACATTTCACAACTTCTTGTTTCTGACAAGTTCCAGAGTTCCAGTGAATTACTTATGTGGCCACTTATCCTATAAAGACGGAACTGAGGGTACAAACTCAGTTCACAAATGCTAGCGGAAAGCCTTCAGGTGATAAGATCAAAATGGATCTTGGTCGCTGCTCATCTCAAACCTGGACTTGAATTTGTGGCCTACGGATGAAGGGTTTTGTGTCTTACATTTTTCATCTCTAACTTTTGAATTTTTGCAGTTTATGAACAATTCATGAACTTCTATTTATCTTCAGCAATTGCCTTATGAATCAAGGATTTAACTGGAATAAGATAATCCAGGAAATGGTAAATTTCAATTCATTTTTATGAATCTAATATATATTCCGCATACGAGAGCAGAGATGTGAATACATTAGCGATAGAAGACTAGAAAGAAATTACCTATTTCTAACTGTAGTTTAATTCCCAAAGATGTGTAGTCAGAGATTATGGCAGATCTGGCTTTTTGCAGCTTTTGGATTTTCTAGGACTCTCTACTTTTAAAAGTGAGTGAATACACCTCTGTGGGTTTTTTCCTCTACTATTTCTTATTTATAATGTGCTACTTTTTAGCTTGGTCCTCTATCTAAAGCAATATGGATCCACAGCTAAATGTTTTGGAAGATATTTCATTATTTCGGGGGAATTTATTTCTCTTTCTCTTGGCTAGACAATAGCTTCTCCATATTTGTTTATAAAACTATTTTAAATCCTTTCTCTGCTGTCAAACATAGAATCAAGTGTGATGTTAGGCAAGTGGTTGTCACTTAACATTCATCCACACTCCAGGATTTGCTATCTTCAGTTCTGGAGTGATGCCAAACCCAGGGGGCACGTGATAATTTGAAAATCCAGTAATTCATGAACTACAAATGTTAGCTAGAAACTCATGTTTTGGAGCATTGAGAATCAAGTAGTTTTCACGAAAGGTTTTTTCAAATTCTCTCTTTGAGCATGAGTATTTCAATCAATACTTCAAATAAGAATTTAAGTTTTTCATATATGTAAATGCAGGTGTCAGTCAATTAGCTGCACAAATGTAGGGTGAAAAGTTAGAGGTTGTGATGAAGATGTTAGCACCTTCTGAAGTTGTTGTAGATGCCAATTTGTTCGGACGGCTCTAGAAAGTGTAAACTGCATAAGCTGCAAGTATGGGAAAAGTACTTCCAAACCTGTACAAACGATTCTATATTAAAAAGTTTATTAATTGTGGCATAATCAAAAGAAGTTACACTTGAAGAAACCATAAAAACTGTCAATTGCTCTGAATCCTGCTATGGCAATGCAAGCATTAAACACAACACATCACAGCACGAAACATACCCTGAATATATTCTAAAATTGCTTAACTAGACTCTCCAGTTCAGATATTTTCCCATGAATTATTACCTAAGTATAGAGAAGATGAGTATCCCCTCTTACTCTATTTGTGACAAGAACTACAAAGCCTTTCTTTAGCATCTCCAGCATTTCCTTTGCTTAAAAAAGAAGAGTATACTCCTTGGACCAATAACAGCGTGGTCCACACAGGCCAGCACAGAATTCCTCAGTAGCCTGGCTGTGTGTTTACAGCTAAATAGTCTAGTAGCTCTTTTAGAAAGAAAGTCAGGATCATTGTTGTCATTTTTCAGGGAAGAAAACCATTCTCTGAAGAGAATGCGGAAGTGGCTTGTGGTTTGTGGCAGTGGCATCCTCAGGAGTCAGGTGGAGATGGGATTGGATTAAAATTTCCCAGAGTCCCGCTCTGGTTCTTTAAGTAGCAAATGTCCCAAACTTAAAGGAAAAAAGGCTTACATCATTGCTTTTAACAATTCTTTTCAACATTTCCATAGCGCTGCCTAAATATAAATGGAAATGAAGCACAGAACGTGATACTGTTTAGTCTGTGGACCAATCCAGCCACATAGGATAACAAAAAGGCAACATGCAAACCTGTAATTTTCCTACAAGAAAGGTCAGTTAAACCATCTTGACCTTTTTTCCACATATAAAGCAATAAACTATCAGCCTTATCTGAACAGTCCTCAATCCCAAGGCGCTCTCAAAATAACTTGGAGATAAAGCACAGAGATAAAAATCAGTAGATGCTGATGAGTTGGGCATGCAGTTGTTTCTTCGAGATGTTTCTTCAAGAGAAATTTTACATGTGCTATAAGTTGAAGTCAGGGGAGAGAAAAATGGTATTTCAGAATAACAACTCCCTGGCGAACTGAAACAGATTAACATTTTATCACAGACAAATAAGTTGGAAACTCTACAGATATTTAGATATAAGCACATGAAGACACTGCTAGTTGGGCATTAAAAATAGGAGTATTATCATTCTACTTAAAGATTCTACTAAAATAACTAAACATTTCTAATTAAGTAGATGTTAAATCTATGTGACGATACACTTAATTTTGTTCTTTGAGACTGAAATCTGAAACCTAAATATAACAGTAATTTAAAAGTTTGCGTCAAATATCCCAAAATTATTTTCCTAAGTAGAACTATATGAAAAAAAAGGTAACAACAGCAATAATAGCTTAACACCTTCTGCTGGCATCAAAACAAAAGCATTAAACTATTCAGACTCCAGTATTTGATACACAGCAAATAATCCTTTCTCTACAAAGCACAAGCGAAGGAGAAGTTCAGTCTAACCAGAGCTCCAAAGCTGGCATCATTCTCCTTATTCAACACTATCCAGAAAACAAGTGCTCAAAATGCTATAAATTGTCACGAATTAAAAAGCACTAAAGAAATCTGAGGTTAAACTGAAAAACCGCCACCATCAGAACGGTACACGTACAGAATGGTGCATCTTTTTTCACGTTCTGTGTGTGAAAGTTGATTTGTCCATTTCCTTAAGTTTGTGTCCTGTTTTGTTATGAATGTCAAGAATCAAGATACTGTCTTTCTCCAGATCATTCAAGGCTGCGCTTCCTGATGATGTCGGAAGGGTTAACTACCAATGGACTATTACCAGAGTATATACCAATGCCTAATTATTTTGAAGATGATTCATGAAATGTTTATGGCACTGAAATTTTTAATACATTGTCAACCACCACAAATGGATTTACTTTACTCTAAGTGTGGCTATTTTACTGCAAATAGCTTGTGTGTTCACTTACATTGGTAATGAAATGAACAGCCCTTCAAATGAAGGCATACATTTGCAGCGGTTGTGGATGTGTTATAGATGTTCTTTGCTGCAAATACATTATGAATTTTTAAAGCATTAGGTATGTATGTGCTATTTATAGCCTTCTTACAAATACACAAGATTTTTATGTTTTGAAGACTTGAAATAATTTTTTTACCACTTTTCTCTTGATTTTTTTTCTTGTTACAGCATCTGCAGCACTTAATTAGTCTACTGTTCAGAACAATTATTAACAATTCAGAACAAGAAATAACCATCTTTTACCTCCAGTTCATCTCCCACGTACCATAGATCTGTTTTCTTTAGATCTATTATCTATTTTTCATAGATCTATTTTCTTTATTATCTTATTTTTTTTAAGAAACAATTAAACCTTTTTTTTTTTTTGTCTACTGCACTTACCTATTTTACCCCACAGAATTGCAGTATTTACCAACAGATCAGCTCTAGAGACCAGGTGCTGAACCTAAGGATGTTTCATGGTACCTAAGTGCCCATCTGGTTCCATATGTTGCGCATGGGTTGGTGTTCTCAGGCTGCAGTACAGTTCAAGGAGCGTTGGGCGACTGTTAAGGCAAGCTCTGTGTGAGCAGCACTTCCCCGAACCTGCTCTCGGCTGCTTAACCCTGCCTTTCAAAAGTCACGCTAAGGAAAAAGACCGTCTTGTTCCAAAAGTTATACAGAGAAAAAAAAGGCTATCTTCTTGCCTCCTGGTGCTGATGAGATGATCGGAAGCAAATCACAGACTTTCTGGTCCCAGTGCTCCTCCCAAATATTTCTGGATACAGAATTTAGTCCTGCAGCATTTGCAGTTACTGTATTGGCCCGGATACCAGTGAAGAGGGGTCATAAGGAGAAGGCTACATCGTCTGGGTAGTTGAAAGCAAGGATGCTAATTGTCTGTTTTCCAAAAATGTGTGGGAGAAGGGCCAGTAAAAGTTTTGAGTGCATGGCCACAATGAGTTTGAAGACCTAAACAGGCTGACAGCAGACAAAACAGATGGCCTAGATGAAACCCAGAGGAACCTTCATCACTGCAGCTTCTGAAGATCAAGACAGTACATGAAAGAAAAGGCAGGAAGAAAAAAAAATTTCAGTAAAACCGTGGAAACTTTTGCTCGTTGAATAATTTCCTGAAATAACCCTATTTTAGTTTAGAAACTTCAAGTAGTTTGTTAGTGAAGTGAGTTCTGAGTGAGCTTTACACAGCCCCAGTGAGGCTTGCCTTTCTGGGGGCGTCCTACTGCCTTTCAGCTTCAGGATGTCTGCTCCACCTTCCGCTCCCCAAGCTCTGCCTCCTGCAGTGTGAGTCCTCTACTGCAAGATGTTCCATCTATTCCAGAATTCAGCAGCCAACAAAACAAGAACAGCTTTTCTTTTGCTGACCAGCTGCTTTCTTGCAGAAGGTGCAAAACCTGGTATTTTTCATAAGCACCTCGGTGCCTCTTGATTAGAATAATTGCACACCAGTTTTATTTTCAATACTATCTGAAAAAAAAAAAAAAGAAAAGAAGAATTTGGAAATAAACTCTGAAGACATTTTACTTGAAAGGGAAAATAATTTCAAATTTTATGAAAACTCAAGATGGGCTTTTATTTAGAAAATAAATTTGTTAAAAGATTTTAAGGATTAATCCCTGACTGGGAAATTGTTCAAAATGTTAGATTTCAGCAGATCCTTTATTTTGTTCTGCCATTTATTTTGTTCTCTTGCTATTGATAATTTCCTTTAGATTGGAAAATGTCTCCTTCCAGAGCCAGCTTGTTTAAGTGCATGACTAGACAGTTATATTTAAATTTGTGTGTTTTCTTTGTAAACATTTCCTACAGAAGTTACTGTGAATAGTGGCTTCATGCCGTTACGACTTTAGGGCAGAATCGCTAACATTATCTTTTTGTCAAATGCCTTATATGTACTGTATATTACAAGGCAAAAAACCAGCAAGATACCTTTCTGAAGGTGGCTACTGTCTAAGAGATGTACAGGCAAGTACATATGGATACATCCTGTTTAGGAAAGAAAGAATTTTAATGGGACAGAAACCAGAACATTTCGGTGCTGTTCCCTGCTCTGACACTACTTTCTGTAAGAGTATCATGCTGCCTCTGTTGGCTTTTACTTCTCTGCCCATAATTTATCTGTCGTATCTTCTAATCAACAATTATTTCTTCCTATAGCCCCCTACTGAACCAAAACTTTAACCTCAGCTGGGAGCCTGTATGTAATAACGACGGCAGACTTTTGAGTATGGAGTTCTTTTAAGAAAGATATGACTTGCAGATCAGAGGTCTTTCATGTGAAGGGAACAAAGGGAAAAAAGGTATGAAAAAAAAAAAACAACAGAGGAAACTTTTTGACAGTATTTATATAAAAGGAGAATACGTAGGTATTGATACTCCAAAAGAGCTGCTCTGGTCTAGTCATTTAATATCCACCTGTTTCTGTAATCAAGGGCAGGTGAAGCTAACAAACACCTGTGTTGAATTAGTTTTAATCCTGTGAGTAGTCCTTAATACTCCAGTGAGTATTTGCTTCTCAGCTGTGGAAAGGTAATTTTCTATTAATTCCAGTCTGTGACATTTTCTGTGTTCTTTAATGAAGGATTTTAGTATAGCTCACATGTTTGCGTGAGCGTCACCTGTTTATTATTTTAAAATAGTTTTAAATTCTTCGTTCTTAATGCTGCTAGCTGGCTAGAGAAACACTGCCGGTGATTTCACAGGTGGGTGAGTGGATATTGAAAGACCACAGCTCAGATTTTGAGAAGAATTGAGATACTTAAAAATCTTTGCAAGCCTGATCCTTGGTGCCACCCTGAAAATCCCAATATGGAGAAGAGAAAGGAATTACAGGCTGCTTCATCAGGGAAGGCACTAGATGGCTCTTTCTTTCTTGCTCTGTTTCATAAGCCTAGGGCTGCGTGGTCTTGCGCAAGGGTCCTTGAGTGGGTGGGTAACAGACTTTAATAGTGCTCTGAATCAATCAATAGTAAGCTCTACGTGAGCTGGGATTTACCCTGGAGAACTTAAGGGCAAAAATTCCAGAATTTCACCGTGAAGAAAGCTTGGCTTATGTTGTATGAGCATATATCGTTGAAGGGTAGAATTTTTTTACATGAAAGTTTGTCTTTCTGGGTTTTTTTATCAGTTCAATTCAGTGAAAGCGCTGACAAAGGAGGAGATATTTGGCCATATGACAAAGCTATCAAAGTAGTCAGTCTTATGTAATCAAAATGTTGAATATTATTTTCATATACAGAAATTAAGAAAGAGCTGAAGACACTTTTCCAGCATCGTGTTTAATTTATACTCACTAAGCTTCTACTAGTATCACACTCATAGAGAGATAGTAAATATGGGTTTAGATATCTTCTACCGCAAAGAATAACCAAAGTTACTCACTGTAAAATCATTTTGGAGCAGTTTTAAAAACTTTAGGATAATGTTTTGACCTCCAGTTTACATTTGTTGGACACATAAGCCTCCTATACCCTTTTTACTTTGATTTTAGAATTGCAAGGCTGAAATAAGAAATAGAGGAGACCCACGGGATGGATTTAAAGATCCATCCTGCGAGTCTTTAAATTAATAGGGATCAGCCTACCTCAGTCACAGAGCAAAACATACATTTTGAGAGAATCTCTTGTAGTAACGATAATTTAAATTTTGATCCCGAAAATGAGTGTCCGACTAACTTCATACATCTTAGTGATCTGACAGATATAAACGACGTGGAGCTAAAGGTTTCCAGCCATCACTTTAACACTGCTTCATGTTTGATGAGGAATAATAATTTGGGAACTTACTGTTTGAAATGACCCAGCTCCCTAAGCTGGTGTGACTTGGTAAAGGTATGTTCATGACCAGTTCCACTGAGCAGATCCCCAATTTAGGGGATCCAGGATCACACCTTGGGCCTTAAAACAGCAAAAGAAATAGGCCAAGCCCCAAAGCTGTAAGCAGAGGGACTGGGATATAGACGTGTGCTTTGGTGACACTTCCATACGTGATATATGTGCGATCTACAGTTGAACTTAAGAATGTTATAGCTGTATTTATTTTCTGCACAGATGAAAGAATTTACAGGGGGAAGATTCATGTAAAGTTTTTTTTAAGGAATCACACGCTTATGATTTATAGTTTGCTTCCTCATTACCACACATACTATTACTGGTTTTCATTTTCTAGCTATACACTTGAAACAACTCCCTGCTTCTAAACCATGGGGGGTAGCACATCTATCTTATCCTCAGACTACTCATATGTAATTGATACAAGTTTGCATGTTGAATTAAATCTCAGTGGTATTAATTTATTGTAACTGAAGGTTGAGCAGCACAAAAATGTTTGATCATTACAGAATTAGTACCTAATGTATTGAAAAAGACAAGGCAGTGTTCTGACAGGTCTTGATGTTTATTTTATTTTTTTTTCAGTCTTTCTCATAAATAGCTGCTGTCAGCCTGATTTAACAGTAATTCATGCGTTTAGGGATGCTGTGATGCTCTTCTCATTAGCTGAGCGTTAGAATTGGTGTAAGATTCAGTTTCCTTTGGGCAAGAGGAAGAGGAGGAAGCAGGCGGAGATGTCAGAGTACGGGCAAGGGCATGGTTTTAATCAGCAATTTCCCAAGTGGCACTCTGTGTGTGTGTGTGTGTTATTTGTTTGCCTCCCGCAGCCAGCAGTGACACCCCCTGCCCGATCCTGCCGGCGAAGCGCACAGCTCTCCGGGACAACCCCCGGGGGCCACCGCTCCGCCGAGGACAAAAAGTTGTGACCGCGCCGCCGGGGAACCGGGGGGGTTCCGCCTCGGCGGAGCTCCCGGCCTTCCCCCCCCCGCCCCCGCTACGGGTCGTCCTCCGTGCGGGGCGGCCGGCGATGCGGGGGGGAGAGGTTGCTCCTCCGGGGCCCCGCGGGAAGCCCGG
>VYZM01014622.1:299225-319776 GCA_013398915.1 Dromas ardeola | reverse complement strand
GGCCCTGCCCGGCCTCCCCCGGGCAAGGAGGCGCTCCCGCCGCCGCCGGTCGCCACGGCCGGAAAGTTTGCGGGCGGCCCGGGCGGAGGGCTGCGCGTCCGCGGAGCGTCCGCGGATGTCGGGGGCGGGGGGACTCTGGGAGCGGCGCGGTGCCGGGGCTGGAGCTGCGGTGGCGGTGCCGGGCAGGGCGCGCTGCTGTGCCCCCGGTGCGTGGAGCGGAGGGCCGCGCGGGACCNCGAGCGGCACCGCACCGGCTCGGCTTTCCTCCCACAAAACCACCGGGCAAGGTACTACGGGGAAAACGCTGGCCCGGGAGGTGGCTCACAAAATAGAAGGAAGAACAAGAAAAATGGCCAGTCAGGTTTCAGATGAGCTACTGGTTAAAAGAGTGCAGATCCTTAGCTGCTGGGAAACTACTTGCCTGTAAGTCATCAATACTTACTTATTTTATAGGCGATTCATTGTATCATTTTCCCCAGTGTGCTTCCATCAGGAAAAAAAGTATCGGTGTTGCTTATGTAGGTGTTCACTACAGGTAAAGCAACACTCTGTACGTTTTAAATGTATAGGCAGTTCCAGGTGGAACCGCCACTCTTGAGGAGAGGCATGGTTTTGCAGTGTGATGGTTCCAAAATTTGTAATGTGGCTGTTGGAGATTGCGCTGCCAACTTAACGTTGTTCACACAGATGGTGAAACAAATGTGGTCTGAAGTTTGACTCTGGAGTGATTCACATCAGCGAAGTGTGAAAGATCTTGTCCAAATCTGCAGCTTTTGTTTGTCTGCTCCCTGAATTGCAAATGTGGCGTGGCATGTTAGATTCTTAAGTAGTTTAGTGACGGCTGTTTTTTCACTTGAAATAAAATTCAGCTTATTCAAGGAGAATTGGATCGTAAAATACACCAGACGCAAAAGATGATGTCCCAAGAATGTCAAGTCCCTTGCTTCACTTCTCACTCTGGAGTTGATGATACTTAAGAGAGGAAGGATGTTGCATGTTTCATTTGCCATTTAACAGTGTGAAAACAATTCTATGTGTGGGCTATAAAAGTGGGAGCAGGATTTTGTTGCTCTATGGTAGATTGATGATTGTGGATGCATTACAATCTGAAATGAAGTTAGTCCTCATAATCAAATGGTTGTTTTTCAGAGACCAAATAGTCACAGCTGCTTGACAAAATATATATTGGGAAGAGTGGTGGGTGTGTGTGTGCGTGTGAATTTTCAATGCGTATCAGATCATTTAGTTTTTAGGAAAGTATTTGGTATCACATGCTCCAGTTATCAGGATTATAGTAGCAATTTAGAATAGCTCAAGCTACGGTACTTTTAATGTACATTTATTTTCTTTTACTTGAGTGATTTTGAGTTACTGAGTTTTTTGGTAAACTATTTTTATGTAGCATTTCTGATTATAGTCCAAATCTACTATCGATCTTATGTAGACTTTAAAGGCTTGGCTACCCAAGTTTCATTTACAGTTTTTTTTTCTTGTAAATACATTAGACGCAGTATTTGGCATTTCCTGAAGTAAAGCCTGTGTTTATAGTGTCAAGACTATATTTCTTTTAGTACTTAACTGAGTATCAGTAATGCATAGCTGAGAAATGCAATGAATAAAGTTCACAGTACATTGATGATTTTTATAGTTCTTATAATTGAAGTACTTGGTGTCCTTGACGTGATGAAGATGCTTTTCTGGTTTTCATGAAAGCGTTTCCTTAAATGACAGAAATACTGGCCTGAGTCAAGTGTTGAGGAAGAGAGTGTGATTGTTAATTCTTGGATGCATAATGTGATACGTTTCCAGTATAGAATATGAGTACACATGTAGGATTACAAGGTCCAGTTCGCAGCATTGTGAATTATTACAGTGATGCCTCCACACTCGATGCGTATGTAATCCCTTACTAACCTGCACCACTGGCTTGCTGCAAAGCAGGGGGAATGTTATGTCCTTAGGCCATAGCTGCCAGTACTGGTGGGTTTTGAAGTTTCTCCTTGCTTCCCAAGCTGCAGTCTTACACAAAGCCCCTTTGAAGTTAAACATGGAATAGCAAGGCCAAAGGGGGCTCAGCCACTCATGTAGTCAATCTTTCTGCCCAGGACGAGATCAGCTCGTACCTGTGTCATCTCTGATGGATGTTTGTGTACTTTTTCTTCCTGCTTTTGCTATTTTTCCCTTCATCTCATTTTTTTCTTCTTAGTATGTGCTCTTACTTAGTTCTTTTCCAAAGAGTCTTACCTACCAAACTGTCTCTCCCTCTGGTATGCCCAGTCAGTCTCTCCTCTAGTATTTTATACTGCTTTCTGGGGGACCTGTTTCTTCTCTCCCAGCCCTACATATATGCTCCCTTTACCAGGTTTTTGCCTAGTTTTTAGGAGGGATTTAATGGAAATCCTTGGTCTCACTTTGTGCAGACAGGTAAGCTTCGTTTAAGACCCAGAGGGCTGTTCGGTATTCACTTGTGCTGGGGGAAGTTGAGCTAGTTGGAAATACAGGGCAGAAGAGACCACTGGCTGAGTTAAAGGATTCACCGTCACTAATTTATCATGCTGTAACTTTGCAATGGCATCATCTGATTTTTAAATTGAATCATAAGCATTATATACTGTAAAGATAGAATTCCTAGTGCTGGCCACAAGAAGAAATACTATTTACAGTTATGGAAGGCTTGGCTACATTAAGCACGCAGTTGTGTGAAAGGTCTATTAGTCTGAAAATCTTCCCTAATTAAGATTGAGATATAATACTACAGCCTGAGAGAAACATAGCAGTTGAAATATGTTTTCCTTTTAACTGTGTTTATTTTACGCATCTGTCGGAACGAACTCTACTGATTTCTTGGATCTTGACTTCTTCCCATTTCATGTGAGAGACTGCGGATGCTGCTGTCTCATGCACTGTCAGAAAAGTAGCATGTGAATAAACCTGAAGAGTTAGGCAAGAAGTGAACGGACAGGGTTTAAAACAATAGCAAACAGAATATTAGGTGGCCTGACTCTTCATGGTTTTGACTGTGAGATCATTTACATCTCCAGGCAGAACTTCTGTTGACTTAATTGCGCAGAGTTTGAGCTGTAGTATTTCCAGAGAGCAGAAAGCTCCTATCTCTGTGGCTCTTTTCCCAAGTCATTCATGAGAAGCCTTATTTTCTTGTTGTTGCTCTTTGTTTTTAATTCTTTGCTTAGTTGCACTTTTTTCAGTGCCCAAAATTATTGTAGTGCAAATTCTTCTTCTTGAAAGTATAATGCCATCTCTGAAACTTTATGTTGTATGTTCTTGAATATATTATTAGTAGATATTGGGTTTTTTATCACCTGTTCTGAATATATGCTTTTATGGCGAAACGGGACATGTTTATGAAGTTAGCTATCAGTATTTATTATACTTTCCCTTCATAACTGTATTATTTTGCTAAAATTTAATATGACAAAAATACAACTTACTGCAAATAAGATAATTTTATCTGTGTCTGTTGAATTAATGCACTGAAAAATTCATGTAAACTGAAAGGAAATCTTACCTGACCTGGGAGAACTCTTTTGGGATTGAGAGTGGTGTATAACAGCAGTACTGAAGCCTGTGTAACACTCTGAAGAGCACGGGGAAGCGCTTGCGTTTGATTCACCGTGTGGATTACAATTAGATATCAAGCAACATCAAATGCCAAAAATATGCTTGTAATACTTTGAAATACTGGTTTTTGCCAAGTAGGTGTAGTTTAATGTCTCTACTCTTCTGCTCCAGATTTTCTACTTTGCAGAGAACCTGTCCAGAAGAATATTTATAAGTGGAGTTTTTAATGAATATTTTAGGTATTAACTATTTGGTTCTTTCCAAGGGGAAAGAAGCTGTTAAGTATTTTGCAAGTATGTATCTTTCAGAAAGTTAAAAGTTGTTTGAAGTGTCTCTAAGATAAGACATGTACACAAATCTAAAGCTCTATGATAGTTCTCTCAAAGCCAGTTCAAAAAACCCAGAACATTTTACAACTTTGAATGCAGCTCTCAAATCCTGTGTTTCCGAACGGCAAGATGTTATTGCAGCAGATATGAAAGAAAGGAACAAGGGAAATACACTATTCTAGATTGACACACGCCTCAGTACCTACCTGTGCAATGCAGTGCCCTAAAATTAAGGTAAGTGCCCGGAGTGGGAAACTGTGCCACAAACTGGGAGTGTCTGTCGGCAGGAGCCTGCCTGCAGCAGCTCAGGGAGGTTTTGTGAAAACGACTGAGCGAACTGGCATCCATTAAAATAATTGCCACTCTGCATCTGATAGAAAGGCGGAAGGGAGTATTGTTAGAGCAGGTTGAGCTGAAAGTCTTGGATTGTGTTAAAGGGCAAAGATGCAAAACTAAATCACTTTTAAGATAACTGGCATAATGATGACTGTCGGGCCAGACGCAGCTGTTTGTGACCAGCGTTACAAACACTGTAAACATCCACAGATTTTCTCACTTTGCGACACGCTTGGTTTCAACCCTCCAGTGTACAACCCCTGACCAAGAAAGAAAGTTTAGGGTACAAAAAGAAGAGATTATGATTCCAAAAAAAGGGAGTTACAAGGAAACAGTCTGGAATATGTTTCAAGCAATTGCTATTTTTAAGCTTCTCATCGTTAAACAAGTGGTAGCAAGAGCTGGAGTTAGTGAATCTCAGCCCTCTGCTATGTTTTGTAGTTCCTTCATCTTGAGTCTGTCACCGTGCTAGTTGTGATTCAAACTTTTCCTTTCTTTTGGGCATTTATTAATCAATTTTCCATTGGATTTTTTTAGAATCTAATGAAGTATGAATACATGCTGACGTACTTTTCTTGGTGAGAAAGCTCATAGGATCTTGCTCGTCTGATGGCTGGTTCCAAAGGTTTTCTAGGGATTTTATTGTCTCTGAGTTAAGGCTCTGTATTAGACGTGAGCAAAATTGTATGATCAGAACAATAAGATGCTATCCTGAAAATACGTATTTTTTTTCCTGAGAAATTCAGGAAATACAAACTTGATGTATAAAATTTTGACTCTAAATGCATACTGTTTTGAAAGTGTGAGTATGTGAAAATGTGAGTAGGTAATTTAGGAGAAGGCTTAAATGAGGAAGTGCTACTGTTTCAGATCATAAGCAGTTGTAGAGAAGGTGGAAGAATGCCTCTATACAGGTGGAAGAAAATCCAGTCATATTGGACAGTTGTACTAGAGTTAAAAATAACAGGACAAAAGTTTTGCTGCATTGAAATCGACACCGTCATCACATGAGATAAAACAGAAGTAAATTTGTATGTATTGCCCTGGGGGGAAAGCCCAATGCAGTTGCAGCTGGTTTCCTTGAACCTAGGTTGCTCTCTAGTCTCTTCTGGATGTTTTCTGGCTTTTTTTTTATCTTTGAAATGTCTGTAGCTTACGCATGAGAAAACACATGTAGAAAAAAGTTACTTATGTAACACTATTGTCTTACAAAAACTGACAATCTGTTGTGGAGTTTCTTGTTTCGGTAACAAAATGAGTGTTAAGCCTTTGAGAACCTCAAACAGATCCAGAGCCCTGGATTTCAAAATCAAATGATCTGTAATTGTCTTGCTCTCTTCAGAAACATATCTTTTATATGACTGTCCGTTGTATACAGAGAGTTGTCTTTCACAAAAGTGGTTTGGCTGATGAAAAGGCATTACTTTTCCTCTGGGTAGCTGGTTCCTGAGTTTCTGCTTTTATGTTTTGAATTTGTTGTTGTGTTAAACAGGTCTTAGATGTCTTGATTTTTTTCACCATATGTTGTAAAGGATTAACATTTTATAGTTTTGGGAGAGAGAAATTTTCCTAAATGAAGGATTATGCAATAGTATGCAGGTATTTTGTTGAGCAAAGGAATTTGATAGTAAATGAAGATCCCATAAACCGTCCCTATATGAAAATATAGAATATAGCACTAAACACTGGTTTCAGAATAATCTTCTGTCTTCAAATTTATGTAATTCTGTAACACTTTGCTTTGAGATGCAGCGTAGTCTGTGCCTTCCTTGACCACAGAGCTTACAGGCTTGCTTCTTTGGTGGGGGAAGATACTGAAGCATCAGTTTCAAGTCATGCTGCTGGGTGGTTGTCTTTGATCAGTGTCACAGGAAATAATCTGATGAAATATTATCTTCTGTTACAATGAAACTCTATAGTGAAGCTCTAGGATTTAAAAAAAAAAAAAAAAAAAATGTCACTCCACTACAGACAGTCGGCTGTGTATGTGAGTAGTTACTTAAATGTCCTTTCCTCCAACATTGAAGATGAGCTACCTAAAAAGTCATCTACCACATGGTGATACCCATTTTAAGTCTGCAGCAGTATAAATGCTAAGGAAGTCCCAGAGTGCAGGTTGAATTGAGCCACACAGAGTGACCCAGCAGGAAGATTAATGGATCTAGATATCCTCCTGATCATTCCGTGATATTAGACCCCCTTTTCCCACTCCTTAATTTAGGACACTCTCCAAATGGCTCCTTCGCTTCATGATGACCTCTCCTCTGTTGCCATCGTGATAATGTGTTAGTCTGCAGCTGCCTCCACAGGAGACCGATCGGGCTTCCTCTGGTCATTACAAGTATTGAACTCTTGCCAAGTACCAAAATTGCCCATATTGCATGTTTTGCAGACTTGCTTCGTTGCAAATGTCCTCAACCTAAAAGCAAATTATTTCATTACTATTGTTTTCCAATCCCTGATACCTACCCATGAGGTTTTGATTTATGTTTTTGTTTTGTTGTTTCTGTTTCGGACTGTTGCTTTCATTTTGATTCAGAACTGAATCTCTGGCTGTAACTGATTATTAAGGATCTTACGGCACTGGGGGAACGATCATCCCTGGAGCGCCGTTGTCGGGTGGAGTGGGTTAGGGGTTTACCTGGTGGCCTGATGCACAGGGCACTCTGGGGGGTGATACCCACAGAGATCCTTTTGCTTTGTGTGAGCCTTATTCTAAAATCACGTGTGCTTTGATACTGAAGCCATCTTTTACTCCTCCTGCTGTAAAATGCCTTCAAATCGGTCAGCTTTGGTGCTGGTAGGGTCTTTCATCCTCACTTTGGGAACTGTCATATCCAATAACCACCTGATCAGCCAGTAATTGCTGGGACATACTGGTTCAAATGGACAGAATGTTGCAGTCAAGTAGTTTGGCCCCTTTAATCATTTTGTGGCTAATTTTGTTTTCAGCAATGGCCGTTTCACTGCAGCAAAGTAGGTAGTCAGCTTCTGGTGAGAACCCTTGTTACTGGTTTCCCTTTTAATGTGGTTGGCCTGAGGTGTTCCCGTTGCCGTTGTTCCGCCCTCCTGGTTGTATTCTTGCCTTTGAATCAAACTTTTGTTTCCTTGTAGCCAGAGAACCACATTTCTTAAGGTGTGTGTGTGTTTGTTAGAACCTGAGGGGATTTTAAAAAGGACTTGAGCCTTGCTTGAAATCTCATTATGTACAAACTTGTCTATGTAGGAACCTAAATATTTTATTACGGTCTAAATATGAAGGTGCTTTTTTTGCTACAGTGTATCCAATATGTATCACCATAATCTGCTGCTGCTGTGATACGAAGTGATCTGCAGGACTGTAGGGGGTCTCTCGGAGAGAGCTGAAAAGGACCGTGAGGTGATGATACCATCTCTGAGTACTGGGTAAAACCCTGTCTTTAATGAAAAGAAGAAATTTAAAACTATTTTAAACCACAGACAATTAAAGTGATTAATTTTAGGAAGATACAATTTCCTTATAAATTTTATACAAAACATGTAACTTAGCAATAATAGATGATACAGGAACAGATAATGAAAGCGTACAATAAAATGAAAACAAATTGCTAAATAATTAGACATGAGTGAGTCATAAAAACCTCTTTTTATAATAAGAGGTGTCCATCTTTTTTGTTACGAGAGCCCGTAGTATTGTTCTAGTTCTTTAAAAATGAGATAATCTTTGCTTTTGCACTTCTGCGTGTTTTATTCTTATGCTAAGAGCTCTCTTATTAAGTTCAGTTATGGTACTGCTGTGGATGCATGTCAGTTTTGGATGTGAATGTCAATTTTGCTTACTGCAATCCAAAGAAATGAAAGCTTTCCGGGTCGGTTTAAGAGTTTTCCCTTACTTCTGGAAACCAGCATGAGTGTTGCACCACCCATATGTTATGGTCTCCATTTGTATCCAGTAGAATTATTTCCACTTTGAAAAGAAAAAATTGCAAAAAAAATATATTTTGCAGATGTCTCGTGGTAGCCATTGTAGTACGTGTGTTTCCTAAGCGGGGCACTTTGCCAGTCCTGATTTTCCTATTTGTTCTTCTCTGTTGGTTCTGGAGCTACTGAGGTAAAAGTAGCAATTAACAATTTTATTTTTGCTAGTATTGCAGCTGTCTAGTTCTGCTAAAACTGCTATTTAGCGAAGAGGTAGGAAAGGAAGGTTTGCGTGAGGCATTGTAATAACACCGAGGTGTGAAAGAGCTATTGTTCTGAGAACAGAAGGATTCGGAATGCTTTGAACATGATTTGCTCTCGATCTTTTTCATAGTTTATTTTCCTCAGTTCGCCTATGGCAGAAATTGCAGGGGGAGGCCTGTACCAGCAAATAACTGTGGTATGCACTGTCTCCAGTTAGCCTGACTTAGAGAAACTTGTTTTTTTTTTTTTTTTTTTCAGACTTTATCAGTACTTTTACGGTGGGAAATGAAGGATGAAGGATCATAAACTGACAGTTTGACAAACATGGCAAACCCCTTCTTTTAGAAGGTCCATCAGTGCATCGCTGATGAGTATAACTGGCATATGTTAGTAACATCATATGTTAACCTAGGCACACACACGCACAAACATGCACACACAGAGTACCAACATGCTATATATGATACCAGATCTTTTGTGTCTCCTCCTCAGAATGTCTGATATCTCTGGCTTGTGTTTCGGATGCCAGAAGCTGAAGTTCTCACTCTGCTGCCCAGCAAAGAGTGGTCAGCAGTGGTAGGAAGTCTGCACGGCTGGATTTCAGGCTTATTCTAGATAATGTGGCTTTTGGAGGAAAGCTGCTGAGCACTCTTGTCTCCTTGGCTGCTCTCCAGCCCCTTTTTCTGTAATTAGCAGTAGTGACAGCAACACAGGTAAAAATCAGGTCTCTCACCAGTTAATGGTCATGCAGGTACCAGTGACTTCATTCCAGTCGGCACTATTACCTGGGCTGGAATAGCAAATTTATTTTACAGTGGAGACTACAGAGTTAAAGTTCTGATGATCTTGTCAGGGTCTCTGCAGTGAAGTGCCATGCAGTTGATGCCTGATGGACATTGTGTGCCTGACATTTTGGTGGGGTGGGGTTTTGGTGTGGTTTTTTTTTTATTGTGTTTGGGGTTTTTTGTGTTATTGAATAAAAGAACAATAATAGGGCACAAATAATTCTTAATATTAGGGTTGCTTTATAAACATATCTTAAACCAGATGCAATTATTAATATCTACTAGACAATATAATGCTTCTCTATGTTAAACTTTGCAAGCAGGCAAAATAAAGGAAAACTAGGAAGTTTCCTGTGATGTTAAAAGTAACATAAGCTTTTTTCTGTTGCCATATTCGCACTGTTAGAAAGTAGTAGACTAAAATGTGAATCCAAATTTCTAAGGTAAGTATATTCTAGTGGAAAGTAAATTTTATGATACTAGAACTTGTTTCGCTGCTGAAGCCATTAAAGAATTTGTCATTGGTTGTACAAGAAGCAGGAAGATTGGACACTAATTTCTAATGTGGCAAATTTTATTTATTTATTTTTAAAGTTTTGCTGAGGTGAGAATATCTTTCAAGTTGCACAAGAGTTGATTAAAATACAGATTAGATTGACATAATGATTGCTCTAGTCCTGGGAATAGTTTTGTCATGAACTTTCATGGTACATGATAGTACCATTCACAACAAAATAATACTTGCAGGTAAAGTAGAAATTGAGAGCAAGTGAGCTAGGTGATAAACTCTTTCTTTCAGCTTATTTCTGACTTTTGTTTGCCAAAATGAAACTGTTCAGCACCTGACCTGTAGTTGTCTGTGCTTTGCTATCAGAGAGTTATACTTTCCCTATAAATCAATATTATTTAGCTTGTGTAAGTGAATGCATCTTTATTAGTTGAGGTTAAATTTAGTCAGTAAATTGGTTTCTTTATTCCTGTAAATGTGTTAAAATCAAGCTCTGCACCTGTCCTATTAGTAGATCTTAGTATTGTTTTCTTTTAAGAAGCATATCCTTAGCCAGTGTCTCTTCCACATTGCCATAAAAAATGATTTTCTGACTTATGTCATAGCAACACCTCATACTGCATTTGCAATATACTGTTTATTTTGCTATTTAAAATGCCATGTAGTTTGGTCTCAAGTCTCATCTTCTTTGAAGGTCTCCAAAGTAAGCCTAAAGAGCTACAGATCGTCTGTAATTTAAATCAGTAGGAAATAATACTGATCATAACAGGGAAGAGGAACACTGTTCATGTCTTCTAGTCTTGTATCATTTGGGCTCCTCTTGTTACCTCCCTTGTTAGTTTTGCCAGTACACATCAGAGCAGGTCATAGCGGAGCTTGAACCCTTGAGGATCATTGCACTTTTGAGTCCTCAGAATAACTAAGAGGAAAGCTGGTCTAATTTATTTTTAGGCCTGATACTTGTGCAGTGGCTGTGACAGGAGCATGTGCTGGGTTGATTCGGGGAAAACAGTGATCCCGTAGTCAAAGACGGGCTTTGGGGATCTCCAAAGGATGTGCTTTTTCTCTCACTGCTGAAAGGCTGTCTGTTGTCATCTGTGGATTTTAAGAATCTGTAACCACATTTTAAAGAGTAGGAGGATGTTAGGGTAATACCATATTTCCCTTTCTTTTCTTATCTTTTTTTTTTTCTTTTTAATAATTTGCTCTGCTGATGCTTAATATATAACAAGTTTAAATAATTTAATAAAACTGTCTCAAATGAGGAAATTGAAAGGGAATTCCAAATGAATGTTATAAAGCAGTACTATTGCAGCTTGACACTTCGGTATGGGTGGTCCTTTCTGGCACAGTGCTGAAAGGGTAAGAAATGCCTCATCTTAGGACTGTGGAAGCGTGTATACCTGTGAAAGACGGACAGACTGGAGACACTAGAAGCATGACTGATGTCATGAGATGACCTGTGTGTTTCTTCCGATAGTTGAACATGTGAATTGGATAGTGTTTACTATGGAGTATGTGAGTAGCTGGGTTCTTGTGAAATTACTTACGAATTACTTGCTCTTGTGCTGATGCTGTGTGTGGTGCATAAATGCTTACAGCTCTGTTGCCGGGGCTCTCTGTGTGTCATAGAATCATAGAATGGTTAGAGTTGGAAGGGACCTTAGAGATCATCTAGTTCCAGCCCCCCTGCCCTGGGTTACTCAAAGCCCCATCCAGCCTGGCCTTGAACACCTCCAGGGATGGGGCATCTACAACCGCTCTTGGCACCCTGTTCCAGTGTCTAACCACCCTCACAGGAAAGAATTTCTTCCTAATATCTAATCTAAATTTCCCCTCTTTCAGTTTAAAACCATTACCCCTCGTCCTGTCACTCCACGCCCTGACAAAGAGTCCCTCCCCAGCTTTCCTGTAGGCCCCCTTTGGGTACTGGAAGGCTGCTATGAGGTCTCCCCGGAGCCTTCTCTTCTCCAGGCTGAACAACCCCAGCTCTCTCAGCCTGTCCTCATAGCAGAGGTGCTCCAGCCCTCTGATCATCTTCATGGACTCCTTTGGACTTGCTCCAACAGGTCCACGTCCTTCTTACGTTTGCGGCCCCAGAGCTGGACGCAGTAATCCAGGTGGGGTCTCACCAGAGCAGAGCAGAGTGAGAGAATCCCCTCCCTCAACCTGCTGGCCACGCTTCTTTTGATGCAGCCCAGGGTGTGGCTGGCTTTCTGGGCTGCGAGCACGTGTTGCTGGGGTCATGTTGAGCTGCTTCATCAACCAACACCCCCAGGTCCTTCTTGGCAGGGCTGTTCTCAATCCATTCTGCACCCAGCCTGTATTTGTGCTTGGGATTGCCCTGACCCACGTGCAGGACCTATGAAATTATATAGCTAATGAGCTGAAAAAAAGAATTGACCTTGCAGCTGACAGTAAATTTGGAAATGCTTAAATATTAAGGAAGGTATTTATTATTTCTACAAAGCACAGCTTTGGAGTTGTTCATATTTAATGATTTATATCATTGTTTCTCATACTAAATTTATGCCACAGTATCTATGTGCAACGCATCTGAGTTGCTGACACTATGAACTATAATTTTGAATTCCTTCTATTTTGCGTTTAACTTCTCAACCATAACTTAGTGTTATAGCACACACGAGGGAGGAAATGTTAAGCTATGATTCCAACAGCAAGCATTAAATGAATATATTGCACGCTTTTCAGATTATAAATTTAGAAGTGCATGAGGATTTACAGAATATTCCTTGTTCACAATGATGCCAAGTTAGAGCTGCTTTAGGAACTATATGCATTAAGTAGAATTTCCAGCTCTTGCCTGCTGTAGATTTGAAAGCTCTTCGTCTTGTGGACTATATTCTGGTTATTGAAATATCTGTGTTGATTGTGTTGAATGATTAGAGGTAATGGGTCTTACCCAGCATATTTACGTACCACTTTCAGTATGTGGTTTGCTAGATGATTAGTGTGTTGTCTTTACATGTAGCCTTTCGCGATGGTGCTAATAGAAATAAAATCTGTTCTTTTAATTTGCTAACCATTACTGTGAAACAATACGTACCATTATGAGCCTTGCCTGAGTGACAGGTATAGTTACACCTTTGGATAGTGAATTGGAAATACTAGTCTTTTGTTGGCAAAGAAATTAGGGAAATAATTATTTGAATGTAAATTGTCTGCCCTATCACTGAGCATTTTAATACAAATTAGGCAAAAATAATTTCCTGTGTTACTTTAGAAATCAAATATGGAAAAGAAGGATATTTGTGTAGACTGTTTAGCTAAAGGATGTCATGCACAGTTTAACATTTGGAAGTATAGAATACTATTTTAATTTGTCACATTCAGATACGGACAATGTTAATTTTTTTTTTGCAGCCCCATTAGATAAGAAAAAAATGTTGAGAGCATTAAATCCTAATCTTTAGAGAAACGCATTTATAGAATGCCAGCAGATGTCAGTATGTTCTTGTCATACAGCCCTTTTGTTTTTAAACAATAATTTTCCCTGAATTAAATAATATGGGAGGAAGTAATAAGTGCTGTAACACTATCTTAATCCAGGTCTGTTTAATTCAAATGTTTTACTGAAAAGAGGTTGTTTTCCTTTCTGTTTTCTAGACCTGGGCTGGCACAACATCCGTGTACCCACGAGCTTTCACTGTATATAGCTACTCATCAGGCTGCTTCAAGAACATAGTTTAAAATGCTTTGCTAAATGGGGATGTATTGCTGATAGTATAGCACCTTAGTTTCTGACTGAACTTTTTGTTTTTTCCACCCTCTGTAGAACATTTTTTGTGTGTATTTCCCTCGTATATTCTGAGGCATTTTGAAAATGCTGGCGCACTTCTTTCTGTTTGCGTGGCTAGTGAGTGTGTTTGAACTTCGATGTGTTTAATCAAATCTGCTCTCTACTTTGAAGATTATTTTGTCACTGTTCATATGTGGTAATCAAAAACAGATGAGCTGTTTCCTTGTCTTCCTTGTATTTCAAAAGTCAATACCAGTGTGGCATTGTGGAGAAGCCTTTCCTTTCTCCTCTGAAAGCGCAAAATGATGCCCTACAGTGGGATAGGGTACAGAATTCATAGTCTGTTTAAAAACCTCAGTTTTTAAAGTAGTGACTTAAATCTCATGGAAAGTTGCCAGGTTGCACTTTTAGGGCGGTGGGCAGATGGTGTGTTTACAAGGTATGGAAGAACAGATGGAACCCGCAGCGCACGTGGAGGAAGTCAGCAGCCTCCTGACAGGTAGACCCAATCCTGCCCTGAGATTCTGTTACGCTGGTAGCACAGAGATGATATTAAAACTCCCATTGAAGGTTTTGATTTTGTTTTTCTCCCTGTGTTTGTCAGTACTGCCTCTTTAAAGAAGAATGGTCTGCACCCCAAAGAAGGTACTTCTCTTTCTCCTAACATAAAACTTAAATACTTCAGTCTCAATCTGATACTCTTGACCATTGTCTATCTTAGCCAGCACCACCAACGCCAGAAGGATAAACCCCATGATTTTCAGTTTCAGGTACCTGAATCACTTGGCGCCTCAGTGTGTTAGGTGTTGAAATAAGTGGTAAGAATCCTGCCGAAAGACAAAAGGCCATTTACTTAAGCTTCTGTTAGGGAGCTAATGTAGATTTTGGCCTGGTGTATTCTTTTTTGCAAATTCACAGTCATAAAATACTGTAGCCATCACTTCAGGCTTTTTAATTACATTTCTAAGCAGAAATGTATTTCACTTTTTATTCAGTCATCTTTTCAAGCTCTGTCATCTTAAAGGGTTTGTTTTACATGCAAGACCTATTTATTGTGACTTATTCCTTGTTTTTTTCTCATCTCAGTCTGTTTGCGTGATTTCAGATCGTGCAAATGAGAATTGAGGCAGGGAAAACAGATAAGAAAGGTACTTACCTCTGGAGTGGAAAAAACCCATCAACATACAGCATTACTGAGGTGGTAGTTCTGGAAATAAGGCTATTTTATTTTCAAAGAGTGGTTTTATTGCATTTGCCCTTAATGCTATTTCTAGAGATGGTGATAAATACCCAGAATCCTGTTAACTATTGTGCCTGAATTACTTTTAAGCAACTTTTTGCATGATGTACTAATATAATTCAGTTCAGGGTTTGGCTTGCTTGCCTGGAGCTGAATGAAAGAAATGAGAAAATTATAGTTGTCCCTTCATTTTAGGGTAGGGGGAAAAAAATAGGGAAAATGTAGATATTTGAGGGTCTGCATGTGTAATGCTTGAAAATTTATCTGTTCTTTTTGTAATGAAAATAAAAAGCCACCACTGAATTAAAAATAAGAAGCAGTATCTTAGATTGTTTTGACATATTTTCTTCCGGGGCAATGTAAACACTATCTGATAGTTGACTCTGATTAACAGCCTCCTGAGTATGCAAAATACATATGTAATAATTTTCTTATGTAGCTGGCAGCGCTATTGCACCTTGGACTCCTGAAAATCAGGTTCTTAGCAAAAATGGGTGGAATCTCCATCATGCTTTAACATACTTAACAACGGTTCTAAAAAAACCTTATTTCACTGGAATTCATGGTCAACCTGAAAGACTGTTACTACAGCTTCTCTTTTATTGCATGCAGAGCTTTTGTTGGTGAACATATAGCCTTTACAATGGGTAAATTAAGGGAGCTGGTTTTCTTACGATAATATAGGCATATGGATCAAAATACCAAGTACGAGCCTTTACATGTGGCTTTGCTCGCTCAGTCTGCATGTTGACATATGTAAGTTGAGAGCAGATGAATGACTCCGTTGTTCATTTTGTCCATGTGCTTCATACGTGAATGTTTGAAAACGTGATCTTGCTGTCAGGATAGTGAGGAAGCAATACTATAAATCTTGAAATTAATTGTGATCAGTTACATATTAACGATGATCTTACAACTTTTCAAACTTTATTTATAAATTTCTGGGTTTTGGAATACAACTTTCATTAGATTAGCATTTCACTTTCCTACGTATGTGTGTTTGTACTTTGTAGAAGAGATTAATGGGAAAACTGTTAAAAAAATGATGCCCAAATCTTCTGACAATACTTCCTGTTCCAGATAAGCTCTTAGTTAATAAAGATTGCAGCTGTTAAAGACTGCTTTGGATTAATTTTCATGTTCTTGCGCTTAGTTACAAGTACTCCAGTTGTCTGTTTGTACTGGGGTCTGATAAGAAGGTTCTGTTCTAGATCATGCTAGGTGTTGTACAGACAAGCGCTTCAGGACCCCGACTGTTTGTCTGAACTGAAATAGATGTAGGCGGTGGCTGCATTTACAAATTTAGGTCTTAAGCCTTGAAATTTCCAGAAAAATGGCAGCTGTTACAATAATTACACACTCTCATTCCTCAAACCTTAGTGTTTTATATAAATCTAAACACTAAAATGAACTATAAAACATTTGAAACTTGTTGGAATTGTATACAAATCTAGATGGATGTGGTCAACTGTAGTAAAAAAATAAATGCAACTCCAAATTTTCTGCAATATGTAATAGATCTAACACCATCAACGGTGTTAATTTTGACTTTGGTAGCTTCACAAAAGCCTGTGAAACTATCCAGAAAGAGATTTGTTGTGATGTTTTCCATACCCTTGAAAAAAACCGATTGTAGCTAAGATGCCCCCAAGTACGCTTATATTTGTTTTATTGCAATTTATTTGAGATTTTTTCCCCAACCCATTGAAAACATTTCTAGAAATAGATTTTAAATTAGTCTGTTTATTGAAACACATAGGTGGGGTTTACTAGTGTAATCGGATCTTTGTATGCTGAATTATAATACATACAGCTTGTGGATTTTCCTGTAAGAATAGTATGAATAAGTTCCCCAAAAGCAGAGTGTCTCTCCGACTGTGTTCGTTAGGAGGCTCGCCAGGCAGAAGGTCAAAAAGACTGAAGAGCGGAAGCGCAGTGCGAGGAGTGTCAGGTGCTTTGATGAAAACGGACGAGTAGCTTATGGAGAAATAGTCATCTAATATGGTAGTGGGTGAACAGGCTGCAATAAACCCAAGGAAAAATGCATCCCAATATACATTTCTCTTCCTGAAAGAAATGAAAAATATGATCCTCCTCATAGGAGTAAAATGAGGTGTTGTAAAGGTGATGTGTCACAGGAACGGCTACAAGGGAGAAGAAACTGACAGTTGCTTGAAAGAATACATCAAAACCATGAGTCTCTTGACATATAAACAGAGTAGTCCTACCGTTCATGGTTCATAAAAGATGTGGAACAGATGGATGTTTAATTCAGGTAATTGTAAGCTTTGTTTGGAGTGCCAAATGGTCTTGGAAGAGATACTGTTGCGAGAGTTTCCGCAGTTGTGGCCAGGGCTGTTTGCTACCTACCAGAATGCAGATTCACTTTTTTACTCTGACTCCTGCTCCCATTTCTAATTGCTTAAAGGCAACTTACCATAGAATCATAGATTCTTACTTCTTTTTATGTTGTCCAGTTTCATTTACATGCAGACGGGATGGAGACCACAACAGGAAATGTAAAAAATGTTTCATTTTGGTTTTTAAATTAAGGACAGATTTCTATTGAGGATGCCCTACTAGCAAGCAACATAGTGTAGGAGAAAATGATCTCTTTTTTTTTTTTGCCTGCTGATCACTGATGTGTTATGTTATACTGAAAGGCTTCTGCTCTGCCACACTTTCTTTGTGTTCTTCACAAGAATGACTCCACTCATTTTGAGTGACGCAGGAGAATGTGATTTGCCAACTGGTTTACTTTGTCCTGGGAACAGAGCTGAGACGTAGTCAGTCTAGCTGCAAATGAGGCACTGTTTTTAATGTGAAATTTAATTTTAAATAGTTAAACACCTGCAGGGATGTCTGTGAGCAGATACTGATTTTAAAAAAAATGGGCAGTACATGACATTTACAGTTTTCTCCTACTCAAAGTACTGTAGCGGGAAATAAAGGATGATTTCTCACATAGCTGTTGGCAAACCTTGATTTTTCAGGGTTTAGGCCGTGTTGTTAAGTGTGAGACAGACTGTCCTGAGACAGACTTATTTTGCCCAAATTGTTAGACATGTTGGTATGTTCTACGTACATAAAAAATACAGAGGTATTTTTAGCTGCTGTTTGTATTAATGTGATTTACACTTAATACCAGTGAAAGAAGGGTGAGAGAGGAAAGGCTTTTGAATATTTTAGTAACATAATTCTGATCTATTAGGTAGAAGTTATGAAGAAGATTATATGGCTCTCTTATTCAGAATATGTCTCATCAGGGTTGTGTCTGTCTGAGAAATCACAAGAAATGCATTATTCTGTGTGGCATATATAAGGAGACTATTAAAATTATAGTAACTTGCTTAATTAAAACAAGTTAACTGTGCAGTCGTGTGAAGCTCATCACTGCAGTGATGGGACTGTATTCCCTCCCTATGGTGAAAAGCAGAAAAATGATCTTGTTCTTTTGTTTCATCTGTAGATGATATTATGTGTTTTTACAAATTATTAGGTAAGGACAAAATTAATGGTTTTACATTTAGATCTAGCAGGATAGTTGGTTTTTAATATTTTTTTTCACCACTTCTGTGAAGGTTCAGTTTTCAGGTCTAATTCATGGTGGGGAGAGGTGAGTTGAGATCCATTATGGAAAGGTCTGAAAGTCAGCAAACTGTCCTAGAACTGAGATGTGTACTAGTGAAGAGCAGTGTTTTGCCTTGCTGAGCGGATAGGTTGCTGAATTGGGAATGAGCCAGAGGGTCCTCAGGGTCTGGCAGGAAGTGGTAGTCTGGTTTGCATGTCGCACGCGTGGTGCTCAGGGTGGTCAGATGTGCATTTAGTAAGCTGCAGACAGTAGTGTGAGCACCCCGTGAGGCGAGTTGGATATTCAAAATACCCGTGTCTTCCCTTTGAGAGTAACCTCTAGGAAGTGGAACAAGATTTGATATGTTCTTCATAGTATTGGACCAAAAAATAGACAAAAATCTCTTTAGGGGGCAGTTAAAACAAAAGACTGATTTGGTTGTGTTTTTTAATTTTTTTTTTATTATTATTATTTTATAAATTCAGACGTGCACTTCCTGTGTTGAGAAGGAAATAGTTTGAGATTTTGCAATAAACTCTTTGGATTCTGGGCTTCTAAAATAGTTAGGTTTGTCTTATGCTGTGTAATTTATATGCTTAAAAACTGAATCTAGCCCTAAATTCGAATCATCAGGTTTCTTCCCTGTGGTATTGATACCCATTTAATACTGCTTCCATGGTGGCTTTCAGTGTGAAGTTGTGAAGGGGTTAGCAGCAATTTGTTTCACCTGTCCATAGTTGAAATTTCCTTGGAAAGTTT
The DNA here is from genome assembly GCA_013398915.1 of Dromas ardeola. Taxonomy (NCBI): domain Eukaryota; kingdom Metazoa; phylum Chordata; class Aves; order Charadriiformes; family Dromadidae; genus Dromas; species Dromas ardeola. The sequence continues at coordinate 300,748 of VYZM01014622.1, read as the reverse complement.
CATTAACACACTATCATGGTTTAAAAATAGAAACTCAAGAGAATTACTCCAACTCAGTTAATATAATGCATCAAGAAGCTTTTCATTTTATATTAGAAGTATTCCAAAGCACCTCAAATGAGCCACTTTTCCATTGTGAGGAGAGTTCTACATTTTCTATCAAAAATTGTATTTCTCAGAAATTCTACATCTGCATGTAATTACTTGCAGTGCTCCTGTTATCCTTGCTTCTGCTCTGCTGTGGAATTAAAAACCCCCAACATTTAGTAAACTCTTGAATGAGGTTTCTTTTGTTGCGCACTGGGTATGTAGCAGTAAAGAGCAGAGTGAAGGAGCTGGAATACCTGCGGTGCTCTGTGGATTGCAGAGCATGACATGGGTGATTTCTCCCCCCCAGTAGCTCGCAATGGGGTACTTCTCAAGCCCCAGTTCTGTTAGAATTCTAGTCAGGAAAAGATCATTTCTCTCTCCTTTCCTTCCCCTTCCGCCCAGGCCAGGTCCCTCGGGATGGCAGCAGGACCCTCTGGCGTATCAGCCACCCCTCCCAGTTCTGTGTCATCAGCAGACTTGCTGAGGTAACAATGTGCCCCATCATTGACATCACTAATGAAGGTGTTAAATAGAACTGGACGCAGTATACACTCCTCTTAGTGTGGCGTTCAGGTACGGTGTTACGCGCAGCTCCGTGGTACTCCAAAACTTACAGGTACTCCAGAAGTTATCACCTTGCTTTTTCGTCTCCTCGGTATGACTTCAGCCTCGTCCTAACTGCAAGTATGATTCTGTAGCTGGAAGAGAGCACAGTACTAGTCTGTAATTTCTTTCTGGCATCTTTGTAAAATGGTAAGGTGGACAGGTGCAACAAACCCATTACTTGTAAAGCCATACAGATTTTTCATGAAACAGCAGTCTTATGTTACCTTATTGTCCAGATGGCTAAGTATATGGTAGAACAGAATTAATAGATGTTGGGGAAATCTGCCTCCATGTGGAACAGATAGTAACATTGGCAACCAGTCAAAAAACCCTCCGAAAGGTTGCAGCTGAAGGACACCACTGTTGGAAACACAGACAAAGATATATTCCTGAACTCAAGAAGGAAACGCAGAGGATGTATTATTGTATGGAATGATTAGATGACTGACTAATGAGCCTTGAGGGGCAAGGAAATTGGCTGCAAAAGCAATTAAACAAGCCCCTGACATTCCAGTGTACTCTGTATAAACACTAAACTCTTACTATGTTCAGTTGGCAATGCAGAACAAGTGGCATTTAAGCATACAAGGCAAACTGTTACAGGAAAAAAACCTGTGCTAAACAGATTGTTCTGCTGAAAGTGTGTTTGTAAATGCTTTCCTTTGTCAGAAGGTGTGATAACACATTGTAATATTAGCATTATAAGTCACTCTGCACAGTTTTCTGTAGTTATTCTGGATATTCAGTCCAATATGATACTGCGTTAAAACCCGTATTCTCCTTCAATCAGTCTATTGTTAGATAACGTTCGGTATCGCTGGCGATTT
>VYZM01014622.1:191061-299169 GCA_013398915.1 Dromas ardeola | reverse complement strand
TTTTTTTTTTTTTTCTTCTCTAGGGACAAAACTTCTGCGTAAGAGTCCAGATTTGAGTAACAGAAAGGTCATTTTGCATAAAATCTGATGAACTGGCATATGATACGTGTTTCTGTAACATAATATGACATCTAGTAAATGCACTTAGAGCAGGTGGCGGTTAGTTTGCGTACTAAGGAGTGTAGTCAACTTACCTGTGAACCTTCAGGAGAGGGGAAGTTGGCTACAAAGGCAGTTAAATGAACACTTGTCATTTTGCCAGATCGAGTTTTTAAAGTGGCTTCACCGATTGAAGGATTCTGCCTTGCTTAGAAACAGGTAACTCTACAACGTGAAAGGCCTCTGGGCAAGATGGAACAAAAGGTTCTCCTTCAGGCTTAGATGGTTAAACTAAATTATGCCAGTTCTCATACAACTTTAGTATATGAAGATCTTCACCTTGTGTGGTGAGGGGAAGGAGTTTCATAGGCTTCTACACGGACAGAGGGGACTTTCACTGTAGGAGGGAACTGACGTGATTGTTTTGCTGCGGTTTCTCTTTGGGAACTGACGTGATTATTTTGCTCCGGTTTCTCTTTTGAGCGTGCTTTCAAATGGCTTGGTAAAGTGTTTGACTCGTTGTCCCACCCAGTGGAAACACTGACTTTGGAATTCTGTTGTCAGGTAGTTCTGGGGAAGCCTGTCAAGGTGAGGTTGCGGTTGGAAAGCCAGTCCTAGTGCACTGAAGCGGAAGCGTTCATAATATTTTGAAGAGCAAAACTAGGTTTGTTGGTAATAGTGCTAGGGCTGATCTTCAGCATTGTTTTCAGTAAATTTCTAGCAAGGTTTTCTGCGGAGAGGTGCTGAAAGTGTCACTAATCTCTTTTTTTCCTGATAAATATGTGCATCTAAAGGAGGCTTGTTTAAGAAAGTGGTAACTTGAAAGTGTCTATTGCAGTTGTAACTGTGTACGACAAGGAGCTGAGCCAGGTGTTTGAAGCAAGTGGGTTATCTCCTCTAGAACCGGCTGGAAGCAAAGAAATTAAGTGGTGGTTCTTTTTTTTTTCTTTAAGAAGAATTAAAAGCATTTCTTAAAAGCGTTGAATAATGTTAAATTTGCGATCAGAAAATCATGCTTTGTCTGTAACAACAGTGTAAAATCAATCATGTATTCGTTTCTCATTTATCTCATTAAAATCAGATTCAAAGGGCCCCCTATACTTGAAGTTTACAATATGTACTGCTGAAGCCCTAAAATGTTGTTCTTAACAGGGTAAGAATTCTGGGTTTCTGATCTGAAAGAGCTTTACTATGAAGTGACACATTTGGCTTTAGAGAAAGAGGTGGAATCGGTACATCTGAAATGAATGAATAATATATAAGGACTGATACTAGATTTGCCTCATAAGTTGGCCTTAGTATTTAGCCTCAAGCAGAAGCAAGAAACACAAAAAAAGAAAGGTTGTTAAGGTAGACAGTTAAATATTTAATACCAGCCTCTGTGCTGTACATTCTCCTTTTGTTGTATTTGTGGAAATATGTTTTGGAACAACTGAAGGAAAATGTTATTTATATTAGAGTAGTGGCAGAAAGGGCATATTTGATTGATGCATCAAAGCGCTAGACTTTGTAAAAAGGCATGAGAGAAAATTCCTGGATTAGCCTTAAAATTTTCACTGTTACCATTACTTTTCTTTTGGGTATGCTGTGTCTCGTTTTGATTTTCATTTGGGATTTGTCTGTAACAACCCTTTTTTTCTTTCCCCTTCATAATTAGGTAGAAAACCAGGTAGCAATACGGGGTTGTTGCTTTCCCAGTAGCAATTTTACCTTTGAAGCCCTCTGAAATTTATCCCACCACTTAGAACACACCGGACGTAACACACACCTTGTATGCTGCCTTCTGTCATTAAAAGTTTTTTGTCAGCCTCCTGGGTACAAAAATATCATCTGAATTTCTGTTTTCTGAGCAAACCAGGATTTGGATATTACACAAAGGAAGGGGCTTGGAGCAGAATGGATCTTTGGGTGAAAACATCAGAAATCGATAGAAAAATCTAAACTGAAGTATTTTCTTCTCTCATCCTGGTGGATGTTGTTAGTGTGTTACGGTATGTTTGAGATTTTTATTTTCTGATTTGTCAGTGATGGGCGAAAATAAAACCGTGCCCACCTGTTTGCAGTTGCGGGTATTGCCGTGCTGTTGCACTTGTGCCCTGGACTGATGGTCACTCAGGATCTGGGAAGGGTAGGTGGTGTTGTTTCAAGGCTTTTGATATTCAGCTGAAGGCAAGAATTAAGAACAGATTCATATGTTTTGTTCTTCAAAGAAGAAAAAAAAAGCCATTACAAAGCTTAGTATTTTTCTCTTTGGAAGATTTATATGTTTCAAAATAAGTTTGATGTTTGTATCTGCTTTCTCACAAAGATGAAATGAGGGATCGGATAGTTTGCATGGACCCGGTATTTTAATCTCTGTCACAGGAACCCTGCTTCACTGGGCACCCTGTCTCAGAAAAATACAATACCTCATTTCTTCTACAGATCTATCAGGAATTTTGTGCTAGGCTTTTCTTGTAAGAAAAAGCTATTTTAAGGATATTCTGGAAGTGAGCTTTACTTCCTCCCCCCTGCGTCTTGTCTCACTGAGTTTTAAAGCGAATTCAGTGAGTGAAAGAAGCAGGCATGTCCTGATCACAGCTATGGCTTGCTTTGGATTCAAGTCAGAAATCTACATCTAGTTATGCTGGTGTTTGAAATGAGAAGCAGTTATAAATACACACATGTGTACATACATATATACATATATATGTTCACACTTACTTTTTTTCCATGTTCACGCTTACTTTTTGCCTTCTTATTCAGAGCTTGAAAAAAAAAAATTGTGTTTGGAAACGGAATGCTGCCAAATGCAGTTGAATAATCACCTCTTCAAAAAATGATTCATGTAAGAAGGAAAATGTAGCCCCAAAGTTTGTAAAGATGAATAGCACGGGAAGGAAAAGTGATGCAGTACTTGCTTCCTGGGGCTGAACAGTCAACTCCAGTGCTTGGCAAGCGGATATCATGTAAAACTCAAAAAACTTGGTGTGATTTCACTGAGCTTCTTGGAACCCTGTCGCTACTGAGAAGAGCTGGTTTTAGGTTGCTGTTGCTTGAGATAGAGCTGATAACAGCCTCAGGCAGGCACTGCAGGCAAGAGTGCTAAAAGAAAGATGGAGCTTGGGGAAGACTGTTTGTTAAATGAATTTAACTTTTTTCCTAATTATTTGCTGAATACATGGTTTAAGGTTTTTAAGAAAGCCAGTTCATCAACCACCCTGAACGGAATGATAAACTAGTAGCGTTAAAAGTATCTTTCAGATTACATAGCAGTAGAACATAATCTTTTAATTTTTTAAAATATAAAATCTCTTCAGAAGACTAAGAAATACGCTGAGACTTCAGTTACCTTTTGACTTAACCTGGTGTATATATAATTAAACATTAAAAACTGGAGGTATTGCTCATTTTAAGCCTGAAGAGACCAGGAGGTAAGGTAGCCTGGCTCAGCTGTCCCTCTTATAACCTCCTTTATAGCGTCTCTCGTTGCAACCATGAAGTCATGGTAAGAGCGTGGGCTTATCCTTACCTCTCTACATCAGAGACATAGAAGCCGAGCATTGCATTTGCGTCTCCTTAAGTTGTGTTTTGTACATAGGAATAGAGAGGGTCCGTGTGAAATTAGGATGCCTGAAGAGTTTTGTTTACTCTGAAGTGTGGACTTGGCACGTGGAACCCAGGGCCAAACCCTCTCTTTTCTGTACACTAGTGGAAGAGGAAGCCGCAGGAAGATCTGACTCTCCGCTGGTGTAAAACTGCCTGTAGTTTCTCAGATACTGGTGAAGCTGCGTTGGCGAACACCATCAGAAGAGGCAGTTTGGCGGTCTATAGCCAAAGGTGTTGGTTTTCTAGTGTCAGTGCTGCTTCTGCTCCAGTGCACATCTTCAAGAGCAGCAGCAAGGCACAGTAAAAGCATGCTTTTAAACGTGGACATTTTTATTTTCTTCAGTGAGTCGGAAGTAACAGCTTATTTTTGCAGTGACTTCCAGCGTGGTTAAGAAATCCAAGCCGTGGTTTAGGGTTAGATGGGGTGCTAAAGTGCTTCACTGAATCAGGGCCGCATCGGGGTTCCCCAAGCTAAACCAGTGAACATCAGCAACAGCTGAGTGCGTATGGGCATAAGTTCCTGTGCATTTTATCTGTGCTTCTCCCGCAGAGTTGAGGAAAGCAGGGCAATGTACAGTGAGGAGTCAGGTTCTGCAAGCATACGTGCGTTTGCCTTTGGTTGGTTGGTTGTATCAAGAAAAACTAGAGATCAGGTTAATACCAGATTATAAGCATGCTACTTTAAAGGTTACAAATTTTCATGCAGTATTTTCAAAATAAAAGAAAATGTGCATCTAGGATCTTACTATAATTTGGCTACAGATTAAGTACAGATATGACAATTTATCAATTTGTATTTCATGCTTTTGCATGAAGTTGATGCATAATTTGATGTTGAAGCTTTTATGATTCCTGCAGAAAAAAACCCAACTCCCTGTCCCACAAGCCCAGTTCCAGTGGATTGTGTTAGAAAGTGAATGAGATGCAAAGTAATGGTGTTACGGCATATGTTCTGATGCTGTTTATGCTTTGGTTTGTAGGTTAACATGTGTGAGGAGTTGCTCCGTGTAGAAAGGATTAAATTTCAGACCAATAGCCTAACAAATAGTAGAGAAATCACAATTAAGGAATGTGTTTTAATCTTTAAATGCCAATAGTGTACTTTCAAAGACCCAGAGGAAGCCTCTGTAATTAGAAAATTGGAAAATATGTACTTAAGTATCTCCTATCCAGTTTTCCTGTTATGCTTGCATTAAATTAGACTAACTCTATGAAGGAGTCTGTCTCGTTAAAGGTATCAGGAGATGGATCTGAAGGACAATTTTTTTATCTTTTATTTTTAATACAAGCATCTGCTGGGTAGAGGTCACATTAGTAGAATTACAGAGAATTGATCATAAAACCTGATATTTTCTTTAGAATAAAGTATTTGTGTCCTGCAACTACGAAAGCGGAAAGCAAGGAGTTTCAAACATTTTAAGGAAAATCAGTTTTGAGATGACAGATAAGTGTGCGTAACAGTAGGGGTACAGGACCTCATGATTATGAGTCGAGTCAATTCAGAAGCAAGTCTCCTAGTAGAATGCCTTCTTCTTTTATGTTTTTTTTTTTTTCCTCATGTTTGCTTTGAAGTACTTTCTGTAGCTAAGGTCTATCAAAGTTAGAACTGTATCAGCACCATATGGTAACAGGCTCATTGTCTAAATAATGCATGTTTCATAAGTGCAGTTGACTTAAGGATCACTTTTCATCACTTGGGAGGGCATTTAACTATAATTTTAGAGTTGAGTGCCCTGATATACACAATAATTTGATGGGTAGAATAAAAAAAGATTGTTTGTTATGCAGTGGGTATAAAATTATAACGATTTCCTTCTGTGTTTACTGATGAAGGACAACTTAGTTCTTGAAAGGAGTTGATTCTCCAGATTTCTGGCATAAATGATTATGCGCTATACATATTCCCCACAGTATTTATTGACTTAGTAGCAAATGCTGTACACTGGAGCTCCACAAAACAGCAGTTTCCTTGGTAGATTCCCTCTGAACAATGGATGTTCAGATGAGGGGGCGTTTGCTTTTTAAGCATATAAAATAACTGGGGCATATTGTATTCTACATTTTTTTTCTTTTTTAATTTTTTTTTTTTTTCTTCAAACCTTTGGTCGGAGTCTTGCTACCTAGGGATCCAGATCCCTTCTCTTTTTAAACAAGCTTAGGGTTAATAACTATCCTTTCTGTGCTGTGGCCTGTAGCATCTAATGTCATATGCTCAGTTAAAAATACAGCACAAATAACCTGTTGGTTTCCTTTTCAAGTAAGCCTTGAGTTTATCTTAAGTATAAAATTGTTTTAGGTGGAACTTCTCTTAATTTTCTTTTTTTTTTAATTGTTTTTTGTTTCCTCCTAGTTAGATTTAGACCTGAACTCTTCAGTGATCCCAGTTTTTCATGCAGACCCATAACTAATATTCTTGGGAAAAGGTCCATGAAGAGTTAGGTCCCTGAACTGCGATACAGACAGGCTCTAACTATCTTAGTCTCAGGCTTCCAGTTTTTACTTTAAAAAATAAGGATTATGTTAACTCTCCTGTGGTGCCTAAAATTGCGTCTGTGCATACTGAGAAGTTGCCATGTTTTTGATATCTGTATGAATTTACATGTTTTATCACAGAATCATAAAATAGTTTGGGTTGGAAGAGACCTTTAAAGGTAATCTAGTCCAACCCCAACTCCAGTGATTTTATATCTGTGCCCAGTTGGAAACAAAAATCTAGGTATTTTTATAAAATACTTTTCTAAGCAAATCTTCAGGTAGCGGGTTTGGGGGGTATTTTCTGTGCAAACAATATAACTACATTAATGGCTTTTCTCAGAAACTCCTACCTCTAGGAATGTTTTGGGTTGTTCTTTTTTCTGTATCGGACCTGAAGAAATGGACGTGATATTTGCAGTCCTTGGTCCTGCTGTAGCCTAATGACTACTTTTGAATATTTGTCCAGGGAATGGATGGAAGATGCGTGTTTTTTGCCCACCTTTTGTTGGGGGAAAAATGTTAAACTTGCGTGGTAATTCTCATAGAGATCCTAAATGATACAGGCTCCTGGTAGCAAAGGGGGTGCACTCTCCTCCTGTTGAAGCTACGTCAGCTTAGCTTGCTGGTTTGGGGGATTTGGGTGGTATGTGTTTGTTTTATTTTGTATAGTGAGCCAGCAAGTGCTGGAAAAAGTATAACTTTGTGGAGTTTGGATCGTGCCTTGTAAGATAGAGAAGAGTTTTGGTCCCTGTTCTTGGGATAAATCTGTGTAGTATCTGATGTTTTTATTCAAAATAAAAGATGGAAACTAGAATGCGGTACTCCGACGCCTACTGAAGCAGTCACATTGTCAGCTGTACCTGTCTTGTCTCTCACAATGATTCTCGATCACAGCTTTCTTCTTTTCTAGCCAAGTAGAACACTGTAAAATGATAAGAGGCAAACATTTTCATCCAGAATAGCATACAACCTGTAGTGAGGAGCTGTCTCCTAGAACAATATAGGTAGATTTTTTTTTTCATTTTTTCTCTTGGGCAGAGAAGGGAATTCAACCTGGATTTCTTAATAACTGGATGGGTGCTCTAACCACTATACTGATGTACAATTATTTTTTTGGGGGTAATTGAGTTTTGAAAACTTCAGCAAATCCTTAGCCACTGTCACTGGGGGAAAAATGTGTGGATCAGAGAACGTGAGGCTGTAGGAGTATCTCTGTATATGTTCAGAAAGGGAATTCAGTGGACAAATACATGACACACTTTAATAGAAATATGTATATATTTTTGTATATAATCTATATGTAGAAAGACTATTAACCGTTTTTGCTAAAAGGTTAGAAAAGGAAGGAGTTGCATTACCTTTTATGTTTCTTAATTTCACTTGTACTAGTCTATATGAAAGTTGTGAGTGACAGTGTGCATGCTACAATTGTACGTGCGTTACTTCTTTTCTCCAGTCTGTCATTAGTGAATGAGTTAACTGAGTAGGAGGACAGACTGAATTCAGCTTTCAAAAGTTACTATTAAGTTGCAGGGGGGGCATAGAAAATCTGCGTACTCCTTAATAGATGGTCATGGTTTTCAACGTTTCGTAATTCCTTTTTGACTCAGTCATCTGTAGCAGTTATATAGATTACTTCTAATGATGCAATATTGCTGAAGAATTTTGTTTTTACTTTGCAGTGTGTCATTATTAGCTCTGAGGAAAAAAACCTGTATTGTTTGGTCTGTATAAAGGACATTTAAGAAAAGGAGGGTGAATTCAAATCAAAAGAGAGAAGGAAATTTAAACCTTTGCCACAGATGTTTTCTGTGGAAAGGAAATGTAAATTGTCGCTCTGCAAAGTGAACTAAATGGAACATCTGTGAGTTCTTGTTTTCCTTCTTCAAGACTTGATTCTCTTCTGTTGCTACTAGTCTTAGAGATGCATATTCTCTTGATCCTGCTTCCATTGCCAGTTAACTTCAGCAGTGCTGGACAAAGTCTTCTATGAGAAGAAAAATTAAAAAAAATCAGTTAATAAGATCACGACTGTATCTTGACCTGGTTTAAATAACTACTGGATACTACAGGTTGGGCAGCAGTTGCTAGTGGAAACATCAGCACAGTTCGAATGTCAGTGTGAGGTTGGAGTGCACAGACATCCTGTCTATTTTTTGCAAAGTGGAAAGAAATTAAGAAATATAAAAGAAGAGCTGTTATATTTTCTTTTTTTGTTATTACTGGTAGTGTACAATAAATGAACCTTGATTATTCATGGTTACTCAGGTTTATATTAAAGATTCTCAAAGCTGCAGCCTAGAAAGAAGGAGCCTATAGCGATTAAATCTGGCCTTTATTCTTTTGGTTCTGAAATAATTTGAGTTTTCCAGAATAATTTGTGTAGCTCTTGAACAATTACAGCAGATTCATCAGGTTTCTCTACGCTCTGGGATGGCACGGATGGAGCATTACACAGCTGGGCTGTGTTCTCAGTTGCGCTTCCCTGTGGTGTGTGTTCTCCTTAGGCTGTTCCAAAGGCAGGGCTCAGGAGGAGCTCCCCGGGACACTCCTATTGCTCTCTGTGCTGCTAACACACGGTTCAATTGGATGGGTAGTGTCAGGTCGTTTGGATGTGGTGTTGGGGGGTATGGTGTAGGGGAGAACTCTGTAGAGTGGGGTTGATGGTTGGACTTTATGATCCCAAGGGTCTTTTCCAACCTGAGTGATTCTGTGATTCTGTGTGAAGTCTTCATCCGTGCTCTCAGCTCAGCTTTCTTCTCTGAGAGTCCCCTCTACTGGGTGTCTGTGTCCAGGTTTTGGTAGTGGGGCTGCTTACCAAATAAACTCTGTCAGTGGTGAGGAGTTTTCTCTCTTGCACGTTCGCCTGGACTAGGTCTCAGTTTAGTGGTTAAAGATTTCTCCAGTACGTGACTCTGTGGAACTTCAATTTAAAAGCTTGCAATTTCTTGTTCTTGATGCTTATGTAAAGGAAACCAGATTTTATATTTTAAGAATCAAAAAAAAATGGATGGAAAAACTCGGACAGAAATGTCATAGTGGTGTGGTTGTGGAGTAGAATTTATCTGAAGTTGTAGCCAAGATATCTTGCATCAAAGAAGTAATGCAAAGAAATGGATCTGTAACTGGGTACACAGGTCACACCAATGACTGGTTAATTTGTGACTTCCAACTGTAAAATCAGAAATAAAATCTGGAAGAAAACATTCTGCAATGGCAATGTTGAATTGTTATGTGGATGAAGACAGGTGACTTCCCCCCCCCCCCCCCTTTTACTATTGAACTTCAAAACGGGGTAATTATATTTTGTAACCGTCCTGCACTGTGTAGATATTGCGGTGTTTTCAGTATTCTGATGGCAGCACAGCACTGTCTGCCCTGGTAAAAAGTGCTGGTGCCAAAGTAAGGGGCTGTGGAGAGGAAAATTTGAGAGCAGAGAGCCTACCTCCAGCTCTTCCACTCTTGCCCAATTCATTCTCTTTAATAGGGTAAGAAATGGGTAGGAAGTTAGATCCAGCTTAGGTCCATTGCCATTTCTGACTCAGTGCTGATGCCACGCCTCGGCAATGCAAAGAGAGTGGTACGGAAGAAAGGGTGCCAGTTGAATGCTGAGAAAATGAAGACCAGAGGGCAACTGTGTGTTGGTAGCTGCCTGAAAATGTGGCAGCACTTTGTCTCAAGCCAGAAATAATGAGGAGAGAGGGCTTCGCCGCTTTTCTGTCCGTGTTGTGCCTCTACCTGAAAGAAGAAAAACTTCCGAAGGAGCCCCTAAATTCTCTCTTTAACTAGTGACAAAATATGGTTTTCACACCAGTATTAACAAGCAAGCAAATATTTCCAACCCCCTCCTCCTCTATGTGGAGTAATTGAGAAGTTGCCCAGTTGTTTTTGAAGGATCTAGAAATAGATCCCTGTCCCCTGCATGGCAGGCATGGATCTCGCGCAGAAGCCGCAGGAGGGCCGTGCTACACCAGTACTGCTTGGCTGGTTTGCTCTAATCACCATGCAGAGATCCCATCCAAGGCAGGATTCATAACTGTTAATAACCGCTGCTGTCTAGTTATATTAGCCACTTGCAAAATTTGTGTCATGGTTCCATTTTGCTGATTTTCTTCACAGTGGATGGAGAATGCTGTCACTTATTTATGCCTTGTCTTTGAGCAGTTGAGGTCTGTGCAGTGACCGTAAAGATACTGAATTTAAACCTTGTTAATCACGATGTTTGTTGTCCATATGGTTCTGCTTTATACAGTCAGTTTTATTTTATTCAGTGTCACTTCCTAGATTCTCTTCTTAGTTCTAATGTAGAAGAATTTTAACATTGCATTTTGGAACAAAACATGCAAGCTTAGTCTGTTATTTAGCTTTTGTTATTTAATCTTTTCTCCTTGATTTGGATTTGAAGGTCTTTCTGTTCATGTTATTTCTCTAACAGGAAAAAACCAGTTCTGACTACTTTTCTAGAACTTGCAATATTAATTCAGAGAGCATTTTTATTTGAAAACATTTTACTTGTGATATGCTGTGTATTTTGTTTAAAGCACTTAAAACTTTTTTGAAAATAAAAAACCATCTCTGTCTACAACTAAACCAACAAAACTATTTTTCAGCATCTACAGTGTTGCTTTTATTTTTATTTATCTGACCTGTGCTGACTATGCATCTGATAGGGATGGCGTATGTATATGCCACATAACCTCTTTTTTTTTTTTTTAATATATATAGATATATAGATGACTAAGTTTCTTTGTGTCTTTTTAGTTTTACTGTTTAGTACTGGAGGTACAGGGGAGGAATCCTTAATCTTCTGAAAAAAATACATACTTTGAGTGGCTGCAAAGTGATGGTGAATGATGTTGGTGGTGTGAAAATGATGCTGAGCCAGAATCTGCACCTGCTATTTTTTTTTTTTTAACTAACAGGGAGACTTAGTTTTTTGCCTTTGCTTCATGATATCAATGTGACTCTTGTGGAACAGTCAGTAAATGGTGAAAGAAGAGATAGGTGCATCCCATGCAGGATGTATATTTTTAGGCCGTAATGTTATGCAGCTGAGAGTAGAATTAGTTTTTGCTTCTGTTACTTGGTCTTTTAAACATTTAACAGCCAGCAGAGAAATCTTAGAAACTGTTTTTACATCTTGATCGGTAATGCAATACAGGCTAGTTTGGTCAATTTGACGTAATATTGTTAGCACTCTCCTTTAGCACTAAATGAGTACTTTAGACATGTTTAAATTCAGTATTCTCCTTTTAATGTATATAACACAGAATGTAAGTCACTAGTTTGAATTCTAGCAGGATGAGACAGTAGTTTCTGGCCAAAAGACTGTAGTTTGGTCACTGTTTTGGGTCTGGACAGAGGAACACGTGTTCATGGTGGTTTGTATTAAAAGCCGAGGTTGTTGAGCAGTCTCACTCTAATGCAGTTCCCCCTCCAGTTTTAGGAAAAGGGTATATTGTCAGGGCACAGCGGGGAACTTTGCATCACCACAGCTAGCACCATACCTAGTCTGTGAATAAGCCGACTTCATCTTCTTTTGCTATTGATCCATCAGCTTTCATGCAAGCACTAAATTCATCCTTAAAAAAATAATTAGCTCCAGTGTCTTGGCAGAATTCTAAGTAGGCAATTACATTGTGCCTGCTTAAAAATACCCCCTGTAGTTACAATTGGATAACTTATAGTGACAGATGATTGTGTGTTTTGTGATACGTTTTCGGTGTGGCTTTTTATCAGTGTGAAGTCTGCTGTAATGCTGCAAACGCCTCGCGCTGCAAGAACCTATTGACCAGGATGGCTTATTAGCATGACAAAGAAAAGTGTCTATGGAAAATATTTCCCCAATATTTAAAAGACAAAAGAAGAAAGATCTAGATGTTCCTTGCACACTTGAAAATTTTGAGGGCGGTATCTATAATATGCCTTTCGGACTATGTGCATTGATACATAAGAGAAAAGCAAAACTGAACCTTGCGTGTTTTGTACAACTCACTGTTAAATATGGACCCAGGACTGACATTTAAGGTCGTTGAGAAAACAAAGGGAAGATACTGATTTTCTTTGTTGACTGTAGTACTTTGGGTTCAATTTGAAGTTGGATTATTTCAGGAACATTTTTTAATAGAAGAAAAGATAGATATGGAATAAAACATATATTAGCTTATGAATCCCTTTCCAAGGGTAGTAAATAATTCTTCTTTTCTTTTTTTCCTCTTTTGACAGAGAAAATGCAGTTTATAGTATCTAAATAACTTGTATCTGGTGTTAAATAATTTGAAAAGACCAGGAGATAATTTGGATTTATAGATATTTGAGGAAACACTAGATGATTCAAAAATACCTTGAGTAGGGGGAGATGAAACTCCCATCTCCTTCCACAGCTGAAGACCAAAGCTGCATTTTTGATAAAGCAAACATCTGACTGAACAGGTCTCATACATTTTCTGATTATTTAAATTTTGTGGTCTTCATATTGGTGAAAGAGGTGGAAGGGAATTTTCACATTTCATGGGCTTGTTCTTTGTTACGGACACAGATACTCAAAAGGGCAGACGTGGTCTAGACATCAAGTCCTTGCAATTATATACTGTCAGTGGAGCATTTTAGGAGAACGGTATAGAAAAAAAAATGAAGTTAGCAGGCAATCTGAGGGCTTTTCTCCCCTTCTGCTTTGTCTGCTGGTAATGGAAAAACAAGCTTATTTTTAGGAGTTCCCTTTATGATGTGGAAGTGTGGCATCTCTGACACAAGTTGCAGAGAGTTAGCAAACCTTGCAGATTGAAATATAAGGAACAAATAATTCCAGTCTCTCCAGCACAGGAGTTTGAGACTTAAGAGTCAGCTCTTTCCTAATCATGAAATTGACTTACGTTTCAATAAACACTTTTTTTAAAATTAGTTTCTTCTTCTTTCTAGATGCAGAGATTTTAGGAGATTACAGTAGAATTTTTAGGCAGTTCTTGTTGCATATCTGTCTCTTCTGTCTGAAATACAAGGCATCAACATTGCACTTAGATTAGAGACTCGGGCAGTTTCACACTTTATGACGAGCGTATGAATAATCCTATTTAGCTACTGAACGAGGGGGGAAAATTTGCTACTGAAAAGTTTCGTTTAATCTTCTCCTAGCGTTCTTATTTTGGAAAAAATTGTTGTTTGTATAACCTCTTAGAAACAAACTTCAGAACAATTTTGAGAATAGCATAGTAGCTCAGGTGGTTAATGTATGTTTAGGGATTGAGTTATTGCCTTTGCCTTCACTTCTCTTTTTCGGTTCTCTTGCTGCTTAAAGACAGAACAAAACATAAAAACCTGTCTGTCTGGAAATTGTAGAGGCAGTTCTATCACATAGCATCTATTTTCAAATTGAGTATTATTTAGGGAATTATCAGAATAGCTGCTTTTTATTTCTGATGTGGATCTTCAGTAGGAATTCCCATGTAATTTAAAAAAGCAACATGCACACAGAGAATGTGCACTCGTTTAAGAGTTTCATCCCAAGTATTTTCTTTGCTACATCTCATTATGCGTGCTGTTATAATTTATTTAACACTACCTCCATTTAGCATAACTGTGTAGCTCTAATAATGTGATTTAATGATTTAATGCCATAGTAATAGTAGTTCATTCAACATTTGGTTTGGATTTGAAGTAACAATTTCTGTGTTTTTCCTTTTTTCTGAGCATTAGCCTAATCATTCCAAATCAAACAAGCAGGAAAAAAAGCTGAAGCCAATTTTGGTTTTGATATGGTTTTCTTTTTACCAGGTGTGATTTATTATGTTTTTTTCTGCCCACACTAATATCGTTGATTTCATTTCAGTTTCATTTCAGAATAGTGAAACTTGTGGTTACCTCTTGCTGTGGGTATTTTGTGTTGTCTTGGTCCTGTCCTGTGTGCTCTAGGACCTAAAATACCTTAACCTATGTATATGTAGCCATTTTCTCTCTGTGCATTTTGTCAGTTCTTCCTTTTCTTTGGACATCCTTCCATCACCCTATATAGAGAGCTCTCCTACTACACGGTTTATAGATCTCAGATCAAATTTGAAGGACGGCAATTAGAAACACATTACTTTAATGGCATCTTTAAAATTGCTGAGAAGCAATAGAGGCAAAATTCTTCTCTGTGCCATTAGTTTGCAAAGCCACATTTCAGTACTGGACTCTACAAGTAAGGTAAAACAATAAGTTTCCGTAACCTCCGGGATTTGCAGCCGTGTATGGAAAGGATTAATGCTGGCTTGA
The DNA here is from genome assembly GCA_013398915.1 of Dromas ardeola. NCBI lineage: Eukaryota > Metazoa > Chordata > Aves > Charadriiformes > Dromadidae > Dromas > Dromas ardeola. Next base: position 284,757 of record VYZM01014622.1, on the reverse strand, counting down.
TTTGCAGGCCTTTGTAAAGATGAATAAAAGGCTGGAAACAGTCTACATTTATTGGAAAGTAGGAAATTCATATCTGAAGGTACTGGGACATTGAATCTGATGCTAACCAGCAATGCTAATGCCAAGAGAGTTGCTTTCTTAGGTAACAAGATCACATTGTCCTCATACGTCTTTATGGCAATATCAGGGGCTTTGAGAAATTAAGATCTCTTATTTCACATAATTTCAGTGTGAATCATACCACAAAGTGGTTTTTTCTGCTTGCTATCAATAGATCAATTCTTAATTCACTCTAAGTTTCAAGTTACACTTTGCCGAGGCAGAGTATGTGATACCAGTTTCGGAAGGCATAGTCTGTGGTATCTGTAGGTCTGCACTTAAAGTGCTCCCTATTCCTTCTTCAGTAGTATGCCTTTGACATGATAGGTGTCTTGGGGGCAGCTGGGGAGGGGCACCACAAAAAGGTACTGATTGACAGAGGCTGAAAACTCTTTATTCCTGCTTTGCAAGGAGCATAGTGCTTTGTATATGCCAGTGATGGACTCATGCCTGTCTTTTCTCAAATACAGAAGAGGGATTTCTACAGCACAGTAACAATGACTCATCTGTGGATTCTAACTGTGGTCTCTGCTACTTTATTGCTTCTTCTTATTCCTGGGGGACCTCAGAAACATTGCCAGTTGCAGTGAAGGATGTGAGTGGGCTGTGGTTATCTTGTCATCTGTTCTTCTGTACGTAGACTTGGTGTAACTATGCGTTCCCGAGACCACCATTCCCATTCTGATACAGCAAGATTCATGTGTACCTAGTTTGGATTCTGATTTGATTATGTCATTCAGAAGAAGCATGGTTATTGCTGGTTAAGTACTTCTCAAGATTGAGTTTTGATTGGTGAAATGCTGACTACCTACTCGTGTTGTAAAACTTCTGCTGTGGGAGCTCACTTCAGTTTTAGAGATTGACTCAGGGTGAAAAGGCGTTCCGGCACCATGGGATTTCCAGAAAACCTTTCCTTCTTCTGAGCCTTCAGTTAGAAAGTCAATTTTTAAAGCCCTAAAGTAATATATTAATTTCACAATTCCTATTGAAAACTTGGAAAACCACTGTGACATGCAAATTGGTGATTGATCTTTAATCGAAAGATGACAAAGTAGGGAATATCAATTGAGAGAGAACTCTATATGACGCATAACTAACGGTGAATGCTAACTAGGAATTCTAACTCCTAAGACGACACTCACCCACAGAGATGGATCAAATTCATGCTAGTTTTTGAGACAACATTGTTTAAAATAGAATTAAATTCCTTACCAGTCGCGTTTGGTTTTCTTTGCACTTACGCTAGTATAAATTTGCAGTAACTCCACTGAAAGAGGCGAAGTTCCTGTTGGTGTGAAACTAGAGAAAGTGAGAAACATCTGGAGGCTGAGACTTTTTAGGTAAACCCTTCTGGAGAAATCACAGGAGTCACTTACATAATGGAAACATCCAATAATTTTTACTGTGCCTTTTTCCCTTGTTGCTACACATTTCTGTTGCCAGGGTAACCGATCATGAATTGTTCATAGTAAGTGACCTTGTCATTGCTTTTATATATGCCATGAGTTACTGTGCAGAGGATATTTATAGAATTATAGAGGTGATTGTGACTGCCTGAAGAAAAGCAGATTTTGTTTCATTTAATTCTTTTCTGTAGAATAGGAGACTAAAAACCATAAGAGAGGAGAATGCTAACGTTTGTCTGCAGAATAAATCTTGCTATTATTCAGATAGGGACAAATACAGCTAATAAGTCATAAGGCAGCTGGGTGAAAAGTGGTCAGCTCAGCCTCTGTATGCAGTGGTTTTGTCTGATACTCTTCTGGACTGGACTGAGGTATATTCAGATTTATTCTTCTGTGATTGGTATTTTTAGAGGTGCCAGAATTTTTGTTAAGCTATGTCAAAAAGAGTACATGATGCACATTTTAAAAAAAACCAGCCCAACCCAAACCCGACAAACTTATTTTCTCAGCCGTTCCAAACGGCAGGAGCTACTGCTTGTTCTCCTTGTCCTGGCATTCTGTACAGTAGTTAATTAAAATAAAACTCTATCAACATTTTAAGTATATGCAATAATAAAGCGATCACTTAAAGTGATAAAGACAGAGCAAATAAGCCTAACAAGAAAAAAAAAAATACTCCAAAAATGTAGAGCCCGTAAACTCAAAAAAAAAAAAGACAAATCTTCGCCGACTGACTTACAGCCTAAAATAGGAGCACTGAGTGTCGCTCAAAGATATGCAAACTGTAAACTTGTAATATGGTCTCAGTTTGATGTTTTAAGCCTTGCAGTTTTCATCACAGCGCTTAACTTTCAAGTAACTGAATGTTAAGTTGTTATGCTGCATAGGAGATAAAGGAATAATGCTAGTTCAAAGAGGAAAATAATATGAAGAGCGTCTGAGAGCCACGGAAAGATTCCTAGCCAATTTGTGCATTCATGAAGAAAAAAGGATTTTATTACATAATTGCCCTGGTAATTGTTTTTGAAGTTGTGTTTTGGAATTGTTCTTTTAATCTAGGAAAAGATGTGGTAAGATCTTTGGGATTCAAGGTATAATTGTGACATAAGGATGAAGTTCATGTTTGCCATACAGTTACAATTGTGGTGCAGCTGGGCATTAGAGGCCTGCCTGTCCGCACACAGTCTCATTTCCCGAGGTGGTCCGGGAATCCCCCAGCTGGTCTCCACACAGAGACGGTGGCTGCCGGAGACGACAGTGGCTGGGCTGGAGACCACTGGGACAAGACGACTGAACCCCCATGGCCACCTTCACAGCAAACCTTCACTACTTGTTAAAAGAACTCCTCAGGTGAGGAATTTGGACAGTCCCATGGAGCTCCTGCTGCACATATAGACCAGTTAATAGGCACTACCCGTCTGCTTAAGATGTGTTGATTAATTCCTTGGGCAGAGCATGTGGCAGTCTTGGAATCCCCCATATGTGATTCTTGCTGTAGATTTTACCACGCTGTACGCAGATGCTTTTAAATAGCTGCTAGAAACTGTTCTTGCAGATGCAGGAACAGTCATACAGGTCAGTTACGGTATTTGGGAGATGTTTTGTATATAATTTAAGGTAACTAATAGCAATGGGTCATTCAAGTGCTGGAATACTGTTGGACCACAGGCCAGCTGGATTGTAAGAATTCATCAAAACAATAGCCCAGGCAGTCTTGCCTGATCCAAATGAAGATGCCATTGCAAGGACCCTTGTTGATGGAGATATCTGTCCTTAACTGAGCAGCAACCAACCATCCTATTCCAGAGGTTCAATTCCCCTCATGAAAACTATGCGAAAGATCCCAATATATTAATTACTATTGTGTTTCTTTTAAGCAAACAATCTGCCTGTGAGTACCTTTGTAGAAAAAGAATCAATCTTATTTCCATTTAGCAACCAGCTGGAATTTCAAGATCAGCTAATTATGTCTTGAAACATCTGTCATGCCTCCGGAATTACCTAATGATAACAAAATGGATATATTTTATGAACTACGTATTGAGTTAACTTCAGATGGGGAGTAGTGTAGCACTGAGTCCATCGGTAGAAGAGCTCTTACTCGATATTTTACATAATGCAAGAAAGCAATAAGCAAAAATAGAGAGAAGGTTGCCCTGCGGATTTTGTATGCTAAACATCAAGTGCTCAATTGGACTAAATAGCATAGCAGAACAACACTGAGCCATTTAAACTGTCATTTTTAAATGTCTGGGAATGGTAGCCTCATGGGAGGGATAAGTAGTCTAATGTGTCCTCCCATTCATTATCCACTTACAATGTTCTTTTTTTCCCCCTATGTCATAGGTATGTTATAATAAGAATAAGCCTACCAGCCTGACACTGAATAAGTATACACAGAGAACTAACACTTTGTGTGTAGTTCCGCTTAATTTGCCATCAAGATAGTCTCTTTTTTTTGCAAATACTACTATGCTTATATTTAGTGTATCAAATCACTCTGTTTTGGTGTTTCCACAATTCATTGCTTCCTGGAGTTCTGGTCCATGATGTAGCTACAACCCCCGTAACCTAAATAAGTATTGGATCTTAAGAGAGAATGATCTAGGTCTTTTTTCATTATTTTTGCCTAAGTGGGAATAAGGTCAGGTGGCAGAAACTAGGTACTTTAGGAAGAAATTCTTAGCTGTGAGGGTGGTGAGCCCCTGGCCCAGGTTGCCCAGAGAAGCTGTGGCTGCCCCATCCCTGGAGGGGTTCAAGGCCAGGTTGGACGGGGCTTGGGGCAACCTGGGCTGGTGGGAGGTGTCCCTGCCCAGGGCAGGGGGTGGCACCGGGTGGGCTTTAAGGTCCCTTCCAGCTCTAACCATTCCATGATTCTATGATACTTTGACTATAAAAAGGTACTTACGAGTAATATCAGATCTGTAGGCTTTCTTTGCATCCAGCTGGTCATTGTTTGGTTTGAGCTTTACTAACTTGGGAACACCACTTATTTTGCTCCACGTTTCATCTTGTCTGAAAAAGAAAAGCAATCTTTAAGATCTTTTGGTTTGTTATTAATAGGATTGCAGCTAGCTCTTTGAATTAATTTTTCATGTCTTGTATGCTTGCATATCCTGAATGAACTTTATTAAAGCAAGTTAGCATTCTGTTGCCATGCAGCAGAGTAAGTAGTCTTACATTTGAGTGTTTTAAATGAGGTTTAAATATATAGTATTAACACTTTTCTGTAAATGGTTTTGAGAAAAGCATTTATTATCCATTTGCTTGAGGGATTTGCTCAAAGTGCAGTGGTTGGAAACAGTATGATAAATGAGATAATGTGCAAAAGAGATCTGAGATCTGCATTTATGGGTAGGGTTCTGGATGCAATGAAAAAACCCACAGTGCATCAGCCGCTTCCACTGTGGGGAGGAAAAGTTAATTTTTATACATTAGATTGTGGGTTTGGGTAGACTCTGTGTTCTTGCAATGACAGAAGATGCCTGGATCACAGCGTGGAGAGCACATTGAGCAGTCTGGACGCTGGAAGAAGTCTGTCTATGTGTTTATTAGTGCTTAGTGCAAAACTGTGATACAGGTAGGTACTTACAAATTAAGTTAATTGCGTCACTTGGTGGTCGTGGCTCCCACTGATTCTGATGGCAGGAAAGATTGTCACTCAGAGAATCAAACAGCTGATCAGTCTACTCGCCAGCGGGTGCTTGAAGGAGGTGGAGTGAAGATAAATAACAATTGCAGCTTACTGTGGGACTCTGGAGCATAAATACAGTGACAAAAAGTGTCATCAGTCATTGTGTGTGTGTGACTTCACAATCCAGGACCACAGAATGTGTTAAACTTACTTAGTGACTGCTAGAAGTTAGCAAAGCTACAGTTCAATGAGATTGGTCAGATCTGCATGTCCCTGTTGTTTGTTGATGTGTTTGGGTCAGGACCTTTTATTTTCCACTCTTCTCGTTCTTGGTGTGCTCTTCAATAGATGCCCCATTTGATATTCAGCCAAAGGGCTTTGTAGAAAACTAGGGTCTGCTCTGTAACTGGGGTCTGTAGGTGAAACTTCAGTGCCGAGGGTATTTTTTCAAATCCATGAGTTCTTGTCATGAAAGTAAATGCTTTTAATCAAATACAATCATGGAAAAGGGAACATCAGGGAATAAGCTAAAAAACCAGAAGGGAATATTTGAAACAACTTTTTGTATTCTCTCATGTTTCTTTTACTCTTAAATATATAGGATGGAATTACTCAGAGCAATTGGCTTGACTAATAATGGAAATCTTAAATTGTATATGACATTAGTGACTGCATTGTCAAGAATTGCTGCCTGCAATTCTATATAAACGCGTGAGTTTATTCCTTTGCACATATGCAGATCTGGGGCTAAGATACCTGTTACACTTCTAACTTACGTGGTTTTGAGTGACTGATGCTATGTACAAATGTCTTAAAATGTCTTTTCTAGTAAAGGCTTAAGAGTTGAGTTATTAACCCACAGGCTTTTCAGTTGGAAGTTACATACAGTACTTTTAAAATACCTAATGGGACTTTTGAAGTGCTCAATAGAAATCAGTTGCATGTAGAACTTTGAGTCATTTTCTTCACAGGCCAGGCTAGTTCATCGTATGTATTCATGCTTAACTCTAATATTCGTTTGAAAGTGAACAGCAGTTAGAACAATTAGGCAGATCGATAAAAATTACTGCCTTTATAGGAAATACCTATTTGGTATTTGGGAAGAAACAAAGTACTATGTCTGAAAAGCCCTCTGAAGCTCTAGAAAAGAGACATGGAGTTTGAACATCTGTATACTGTAGAAAAAATCAAAGCTTTTATTTTTTTAGTTGAGAAGGATTTTTCTTAATTGATTTAAGGTCTTTTAAATAAGCTATGGTAACTTAAAATTGATGAATAAACAGTTACTTCTGCATTTGTTTTCCATACTTAATACTTTTCAGTGTCTTACAATGGTTAGAATACTCTATCTGGGAATTTACATTTACATGCTCAAATGTATTTTATTATAGTGTAGATATAATCTGCGGTATCACTACAATTGTTGGCAGTCAAGCTATGATATGTCATTCTCTTTGTAAAACATAAACCTGTATGGGATTTTGTCTGTTGCTAAAATATTCAATATGCTCTGTCTCAATATATTTTATACGTAAGATTTTGTAAGAAAAACACTGAAAGGTGGCATTCACATAGTAGGTTACAATGCTGAACTTTATGGTCTTTGAGATATACATTCCAAAATCTTTCAAAGAATGTTAATGGTTACATTCATAGACATTATTGTGCATTAATTCTTAGGCTTTTTCTTCCATTTCAATCCCATTTTGTCATTTTTATGCATTTGTCTTAGGGTCATAAATCGTCTGCAAGTCTTTATATCTTGCTTTATTCTGCAGTTCCCTGTGCTTTCTGTTCACGCTGTTTGGGCTACATCTGGAATTCAGAATCTCAAATTTCAATTTGGTTTTCTGATACCCCACCTGCAACCCTTTTGGTTTGGAAGACGTTGTGTTTTGCATCTAGGATGTGAGGATTACAGTAACACTCAAGATTTTTAGCCATCTCTTCTTTAATGCAGAAGTACTTTTAAGTATCTTCTAGTTTCTGCAAGTCTCCAGCATAACATAGTGAGCCTGGACTTGAAGAGAGAATGTGCGCAGAATGTATATATTTATCTGTGTTTGCTGAAGACGAACCCAGCTTTTTGCATGATCGGACAAATTATCATCTTTCAGGGGAAAATCTAAAAGTAGCAAGCAGGGTACATATACACTATATCTTATGAATGTATTGGGTAGAAAATGTGTTACTGCTTTCCTGCAAATTCAGTCTCAGGTATTCTGTCTAGAAGGTTTTAAATACTGAGGTGTAACAGAGGGAGTTAAGAATGATATGGGAAAGGGAAAACGAGGATGGTACAAGCTCAACTTCTCAGTTAGAATGAAACTGGATTTGAATTCTAATTTCTCCGTTAGAATGGAACTTAGTTTGTCTGGATCATTCAGACATAGACATCCTCTGCTGAGGATGTCCAGCACATTCCATTCCCTGTCCTCCCATTTGCACATTCAGAAGGTACAAATGTGGATAAGGATTCTCCCTCTCTAAAGCATTTCTGAGATACTAAGGTACCTTTTTGCATACTAGCTCAGGGGAAAAAAAAAGCCATATTAATGGTGTAATGCCACATTAAATCCTTATGGACTATATCCTACTTATCATTACTGGTAATTACTCCAAGTGGAGGTGTATGCCAAGGTATCTAGATATCTTCCAGTTTATATCTTAGCTTGTATACCTCTGCACTTCTCTGCTGCCACCATTTGGCATAAATGAATTCTTAGAATACCTCATTGGCACAGTATATTTGCAACAGTGCGTGTCCCCTTCATGCAGGAGAATGGGTCGGTCACATATGTACCCCTCTACCTACTCCTGCTTGGCAGCACGCTTCCTAGTTCTTGATAATGAAATAGGAAACAGAAAACACTGCGAAATCTGGAACTGCTTCTGAAAAAGATGTTCTCCATTATCAGACAAGCTGCCTGGGACACTGGTCTTAACTCAGCCAAGCTTGAATTTTCTTTGGTCATCGCTGTATGGTTACTTGCTTGATAGTTGGCATCATCTGAATGTTGATGATTGGTGAATAAAATACGGTGGCATGCTAATATCTGTTTGTAGCTAATCAGAGCATTGCTGACTGCAGTCAAACTCTGTTTTCTAAACTTGCTAAATTATTGTCTGATAATTAATTTATTGTAGCTATTAAAAGAAAGTTGTGACCTTTCTTACTCTAACACTAGAGTATCTCAGTTCTCTTCCACTCATTTGTTGCTATTATAAACTCTAAACTGAATATTAGCAATCTTCTGTACAGGCAGATACTGTGGCTCATGTTCATTCAAATTCTAGCTCCAGAGTTATAAATAAGAAATGAGGCTTAGGAGTCTGTCTGGAGATTTCTAAAAGAATATACAGTATGGTTTAATGTGTCAGACCATTGGACGACAGTGCTGTTCCACACAGGTAAAGGTGGTAGAAAGGAAGTGGCATGTAAGAATGAAATTCTGCTCTTAAAAATGTTCGTTTAACTGTGAAACTTTCGCCTACTTAAAATGTTGTTTCTGAATTAGTCCCTGGTAATGGCAGTTGTGAAGCCTGGCATAGCACTGCGTACAAACTCTGTTCCACGATGATAGTGCACTTCCATTTGCTTCAGTAGTGATACTGAAGCAAACGAAAGCACACAGATGCATTTTCTTGACTCTGCTGTGTTGCGTGGTACATTATATCCTACTTTAGTTAGTTAGAGAATCAAATAACTCATGTTTGGGTTGAAAGGATGAAATTGCTGATTTCTATAGGCTAAATGACAAATAGATGCAGACCAGGAGGGTACACCTATGTTCATGCTCCATAGGTACCGACATCTCTTTTCAAGGTGGTCAAAATGATACGTATCTAAGTAAACGCTAAGCGGTTTCTATGAACTTGTGTTTCTCTTTGAAAGCAGCTTTGAAAGTTGCTGAATCTGTTTCGGAATTGCAGAAGGTTCTGTTTAAAAGCTTGTCTAGTTTTTCCGGCTGTATGTTTGCTTAACCAATGATGTTACCTCTACCTGGGAGCCTCTTTTAGTCTTAACTCCCATCAAAATAAGAAACAAGTACCCTAGTATTCGGGCAGTATAATAAATAATCGGTATCTGATGTGGTGGTGGTGGTGGTGTACTGTAAAAACAGCTAGAAACTTTAGGAGATAGTTTAATAAATACGCGGGCTACAAACAATCTAGTCAGACTATCTCATTTTTCTCTGAAACATTTATTCTTTTCTTAACTGCTCTAAAGTTAAGGTTTAGGTCAGCAGACAAACGTTTGTGTTGTCTTTGCCACCTCTCTAAATTCCTTAAATTTAACTTGGGTTACACTTGACTTCAGTTCTTCTAAATAATTAATTTTATGAAACATTTGCTGTTTTTATTTCAAGATATGAAATGTGTGATTAATTTATTTAACAAAAAATAAGTACCTCTTGAGAATGCTTTTGAGAAATTGAAAATTTAATTGTAGGCGACTGTTGTGTGCTTTAAAAATAGTCCCATTTTTGCATGGGAGCTTTTTTTCCTAGTCTGGTGGTATATAGAACAAGCTAATCAAAGCATAATCATTAGGCCCCTGGAATTTTTTTGATAATGTGTACCAAAGAATCTTGGTGGTTACACCATACCAATGTCAGGAAATACTAGCGGTCCTTTCTGTTTAATGATTAAGACAAACTTTTTTTTTCTGTAATTTTCTACAAACACTGGCTCTGATCGGCTTTTTTTCAGAATTAAGATCATCATTATAAATCTTGCTGACAGTAGCTAAGCCGCCTTGTGATATGTACGTGTGAGTGGGGAAACTTCAGGTCTTGGATAACATAGGGCTCCCTGTAAGCTGTCTCTCTTAACCAGTCACTTCAGCATCTGTAATAAACCCCTTCATTTTACTTGACTCAGCTTGATGATAAAAAGTTTTGCTTTTTCGTTCTTTCCCCTTTCCCCTGAGGAAATAGCTGAGCGTAGTTTTCTAATAACTGAAACTGTTGGCTCTTAAAAATTAGCTTGAAATACCTCCAGGAACGTTATTTGCCCATCTTTGAGGCAGCTCCTAAAATGCTTAAATGCTTTTGAAAGTCAAATTACAGGTTTGTTTCATTTAAATTGTATAGCTGGATAAGATTAAAGAAAGTGCCCTACTTGCACATAGCAATCTATGTGAAATGGTTTTTTGATCGTCTTCATGCATATCTAAAATACACCTTCAATTTCTTTTCAGGATCTCAGCTTATTCAGCTTTTACCATAATGGTTCATTAGCCTCCTAGGCTTTTTCTTAAGAGTTGCAGTCAGTTTTCCATCTTTGCTGTTTTACATTAAATCACTTCGATTTCCTAAATGCAGTAAGGGGAGAGAACAAGCAAGAATCATGGAAAGAGGGGTTATTCAGTGTGGATACATCATTTCTGCTTCACAGCATACTTCCGATATTGCAAACTTTTTGCCCCTGGCTGCAACTCCTGTTAAATTTATCAAGTATTTCCAATTCTTAGAGAATGATGTAAGTATATGCTGCTGATACCACTTCTTGTTGGTGCTCGTTTATTTTGAGATCAATAGGACTTTACATGTGGATAGAGCCAAGAAAGGGTTTAAACCTTCATCTCACTGGAGCACGTTGCAGTGTTCCACCCTAAATCTCTTTGAAAAGCTAACAGTTACCCGTTCAAATACTCCACTGAATGTCTGCAACTGAAATAAAAAATGTATCTGTTCTGTAGCATATATAGTACTAGAACGTGCTTTCTAGCCCCTTTGGAGGTGTTCTGTGTGGTGTTTTGGCTCTGGTTGCAGAGGCTGATGGTTTGTATTTCTTTGAATCACCATTCATATGTAACTGGACAGAGACTTTTGTGGTGACCCTCCATCCTCAGTAAATTCAAGAGAGAAACTGCAGCCTACTGAGCAAAGCTTTTCTCCTTGCTTTCAAACGGATGAAGTTCTGCCTTTTCTCCAGTGATCCTGCGATCTGTTCTCAATTAATGATCAACTTATACTGTGAGGTGTTTGCTGTTTTTCCCACAGAAATCACTGTGTCACTGGTATTTACTGAGTTTAGCACAAAAATGTAGTGCGGCTGTGGTGGGTTCACCCACACAGCTGCTTATTCACTCTCTCTTTGCAGCGGGATGGGGAAAGAGAATAGAAAACAGCAAGAAAACTTGTGAGTTGAAATTAGAAAGTTTAAGGCTAAATTAGACAGTTTAAGACAGACAGGCTCTGGCTGTATGCAAGAGACGCAGGGATCTACTGATGTTAGCTAGCACAGCACAGCAAAGAAAAATCCAACAAAGGTTTTTTTTTGAAAAACTGCTCTCTTCAATTTTTACAAGTTTACCAGTAACACGAGGTTATGATTCCTTAAACAAAATCTGTTCGTAAACCAATTGTAAATATACTAGGATATCACTGACCTCTTAATTAACCACTTCCATAAAATCTAGTTTTAACCCTGCTCTGGAGAGTTTTAATACGTTTTGTACCATTACACTGAAATGCAATTTAATAAAAAGCATGGTTTATTTCTCCTGATGTTTAATCTTTTTAACGCTTTCTTGGCAGCTATATTTGTAGACTAACAAGCAGCTCCGGGCTATTCCCGCACTTTTGCAGTACCCACTGAACTGTACCCTTGAGAGATACAGGACATTATATATGTCCTGTTGGTAGCAGGATCTCAGCCCTTGAGTACAATTTTCAATGTAGGAAACAAGACCAAATGGTAGTTGTACAATAGTAGAAATTATAGGGGATGAAGATGGTAAATTGTTTTGAAGGGTTATGACATGTTCTGTGTATTTCATGATATGCAGTGTTTTCTGGCAGCACAAAATAATTTACTTCTAGCATTTCATACCGTGAAATACTGACTGCTGAGATAGGGATTATTTTCTTTTTTGCAGTTTGAGGTTTTGCCAGAAGGATGTTTTTGCTCTGCTGAAGTAGACTGTTTAATTAATGGTAGCCTGCTGTATTTCATTGTTTGTCTCAGACTTGTAAAAAATTGAGTTCAATTTGCAATCATCCTGGTGTTACTTTCTGTATGTATTTTCTAAATCTGTTTGCATTATAATTACTTTTCTTATTCGTCACTGATCAAGTAAGAGCGCAACGGATTTCACTCCACATTAGAGTAACATACAACTGAGAGAGATTTTTGTCTTCTGAAAATGTAATGGTAAGCAAAGCTCCCTCAAGGCACAAGAAAATCATAGTGGTACCAGTTTATGCACAGCAGTCGTCATTTCGGGAAGCCAACGGTTTCCTTAGTGCGCAGTGAAAAGCAAACGTCTTTGGTGTGGGCAGAGAAGTTGGGATGATTTCTGATGTTTTAAAGGTGATCAGTATCTTATTCTCTTCTTTTTCCTGTTCTTATGTTGTTAGAAAAGCACTCATAAAAACAACTTTTAAGTGATGAAAAACCGGTTCTCTTACTTTTGAGAATTTAATCTGTGTATGTTTTTAATTCCTATTGCTCTGAGAGATCAATTTTCAAAGCTATGGATCATAAAGATGAAGAGAATGACAGTTGCTAAGGGTGAATAAGAAACAAAAGACTGTGTTGCTGTTGGAATGAAACAATCATTTTTATGGAAAGTTCCTCTGCAATAGAAAATGGAGATGAATGAGCACAAAATCTTGTGTGTTAATGAATTACCTTTCTAATCTGTACATATTAGTCAGCTTTTCATAACGGTTAAATAGTTTTTAATCTGTCTTTTTGATAGGTCTACAGGATGTTTAGAGAGGAATACTGAAGTATGTGAAGGATTTGAGTTCCATAATTTGTGTTTTCTAGTTAAGAAAAAATAGATGTTCTTTGTCTGTTTTGTTTCCTTCAAAAATATAAGGAAATATCCAAACTTTGGTGCAGAATAAGTAAAATATGGGAAGAACTGAAACAGTAGCAGTGATTTGCAGAGACTTCCACAGTGATATTTATTTTGTGAAGTGCTAGTGAAATGGTAAATATTTAAGTTATAAAATGGTTCAGAACCTGCATTTGAACTACTGAACACTGTTCAGAGAAGAAGAGTGACTAGTGGGTGCTGACCTAACTTACAGGTACGCTTTGACTTTAGACTCTTGTATTTGTAAATGACCAGTCCTCATTCTCTAACGGTTTTGTTGTATTTGTGAAGTTGTCTTAGCAGTCCACACCCAAGTATATTTTTGAGGTAAAAAATTTCTCATTTGCTACAGAATTGTTTTTCGTCACAGACATCATCACTTTGCTTTCAATTAGCATTTATTGTTTCTATTTCTGGAAAGTGTGTTATGAATGCATAATTTAAGAAATGTTTCCTTTTGAAAAAGCTTTCAAGCAGCTTAAAAAATGAGACCCCAGTGATGGATATGGTTGAGAGAGAGAAAGCATAAAATGTTGAGCGCTAATATTAATACACTGACAATCTTGACTAGTAAGAGGGGGATTTTTTTTTTCCTTAGTGTTTTGTTCTGGAGGTAGTGTAGTTGGTGAAACTTGAAAGCGGTCAGAGGGGGTGAATCTCCAGTTCTTTAGACCTGTCTTCTCTATCCTTGTAGGCAGCATGGGGTAAGTGCATGATCTTTTGTAAATGTTTTCTTTTGAGAATGTACCCAGCAGGAGACAGAAGTTGACATCGCCTGTTGGCAGAGCAGAGGTCACTTCTCCATAATGAACAGAAAAGAGACATAGGGTGAGGATGAGCCAAAAATAATCTGTTTTCATTGTTAGAACACAGAATGCGTAGAAAACATTTTTGCTTTAAGTAAGTTAATTCTGTAGCAAACTTTGTGCTTTTCAGGTAATTGATAAGAAGGATATAATAAATATGGCATCAAATGCTGCATTGAAAATTCCCATGGAATCCTTTTGGATGTAGGAATTTGACAAGAATTTGAGAGAAAACTCAGTATGTTAGTATATGAATAACTGTTGATACTGTTGAACTGCTAGAGAGAAACTATATCCATGCTCAGATTTCTAATTATCTAGGATTGGAGGAAGATGTTATTAATTGGTTTTACCTTAGATCTCCAGTATACACCTCTATTTCTGTCTAATTGTTATACAGCTTTGTGTTTTCACTGTGTTACACAGTTTTGTATTACACAAAGCTGATGTTCTTCAGTTTGATGAATTAGAAGCGTGTGTGTGCAGCTTGGAGGCCAACAGATCTCATCCCCTCACGTTATGGACAGTGAAGTCATTAACAATTACCACTAAGTTAGGGCACAATGAAAGACCTGGATCGTCATCTTGTAGCTGAATGCATTTTTGTCCAGCATTTTTTCTGGGATTGGGATTTTGGAAATAACCAAACAGTAGAATAAGGAGGTCACAAAGTCCGAAGGAGAAGGACGGAAGGACCTATTCGTGGTGGCACCAGTGTGCTACTGCGACATAGCCCTGGCACTATCCTGTAGCTTCCTTCAGATTTATAAAAGAATTGCTTCCCAATGGTACGTGGTGACAGGCTTTTGGAAATATGACATCACACCCAATATGATTTTAAAAATAGATGTCAGAATTTTGACTTTCTGCTTCTCTTCTCCCGCTGCCTTGCTTTGTGCAATTTGTATCCTGTCATTTAAAGGGCTACAATGAATAATTTGCAAGGCAATAAACCTTCAAGTTTATTTTAGTTTCACAAAGTGAATTCTTGAAAGGACTTATTTGCATAATGCATTTTTGGTTGTTTTAAGATAAAACCACAATTAAACAGGAAATATAACTATCCTAGAAAAACAGAGCAAGAGGCACTTGAGTTGGGGGGGTAGCAATTTGCAGGAAGTCTGTGCTGGGATACAACATCAAAATTACTCGAGCTTGTGAGGCTTAAATGACTTTCTCATCTCAAAGATGTATTTGCAATGTAAATGTGTGAGATACATATGAAAGGCAATAGATCTAAACAAGGAAGCACAGCCTTTGCTTGCCCTAATGTGTTCTTCCATGCAGGTATAAGAAGCTTTCAAAACAATATGGAAGAAGTGCTATGGGACGATGAGAGAAGAGCCTAGGAAGGCATGGCAATCTTACCAAATCTTGAGGAGGAGGGGGGGGAAGAAGCACTACCTCTTTTTCTCAGCAGAGAAAGCTGTGGAAAACTGAACCATAATTACAAATAGGCAAGAAACTTTTCCTGCCTGGTGTAGTCCAATACCATCATTCATTGTGCTTTGCAGTAGGTAATATTTGAGTTATCTCTTAGTCCTCATGGTGGATGGAGGTAAGGAGTAGTAGCAGTAGTAATAATAATAAAAAAGAATAAGACTTTCCCCCTGATTTTTAGGGGGTAGGTAATTGCCAAGGATTCAGTGATACCACAGACCAAAATTAGCATTTTGATGATTAAGAAATGTGGTAGCTGTAGGCTTTGGGATCTTGACAGCCTTGTAGCAGAAGTTATGTGTAAATTGCAGAGTTTACTGGGAACTGTTGAGTTTAAACTGATAAAATCATTAAGGCAACAAAACTTTGATACTTCAGAACTTATGACAGAGTGAGCAGCTGAGCCTCAGGGCTGAGTAAGTTGGAATATTTCTTGTGCATATGTACTTGCACAGCTTCTGAAGGCAGATTAGTCTGCTTTGAAAAGCTCCAGGAGCCTGAAAATAAGGAAAATACTTTTATTATTGGATTGGCAGGTTTTAGATGAGCATGATCGATTTATTTATTCATTTAAATAATAACTTTGGAGGGCGTATTGTCTGCACTGTGTGGCATGCATAGTGAGGAACAGATTAAACTTTGGAACACAACCCCCCCCACCCCCAAACAAACCCCATCCTGTTTTGTAATGTTTTGTCCCATGACACCTCTCATCCTGACTTTCATTATTCAATAGATTTCAGGCTCTCTGGGTTGGGAACACAGCCTGTACTACCAGAGGAAGAATGAAAGTCAACGAAGGTAGAATGTACAGGACAACCATGCTGTCATGGTCGCTTGATATTGAGTCCATCTTCTCTCCTTTTATGCCTATTGGTATTTATTGTTTGTGCCTGCTGTTATGGGTATTTATGTGTACTTCAGGGTGTCTGTGTATACATAGGCATATTAATGCTCCTCCATGTAGGGTAGGGAAGACAGAGACTGGAAAATTGAACAGACTTTCTGCAATACAACATGGTGTTTACTGAGGCCAATGGTTTATTTCTCTGCTTAGGAAGATTTTTAAATATTTTCTTTTACTGATAGTAATGCTGTAGTAATATTTTAGCATCTCACAGTAAGTCTTTCATAAAAGCCTGATGGGAAGGTGACAGCTGAAAAAGGAAAAAAAAAAAGGTTAAATATCTTGGTTCATTTAAATATCTGTCTGAAATAATAAATATAATAATGTTAATATGTTAATAATATATAATATCAGACAGATAATAAATAATACCTGTCTGAAAATTATCTTTTCCCTGGGCAAGGAAAAAGTCCACCATTCTGCATTCAAGGTGGCATAAAATTGCTTACCTAGGCAGGGCAGTGCGGTTGAATTGCTATTTTGGTCCCTTTGGAAAGAGAGTGAAATAGTATCCCAAGGAGATTTTGCTGTTAATCACTGAAACCACGTGAGCAGCACTAAATAAGCCGTGTTAATGGAACTTCAGGGATACCTGATGTCTGGAAACCTGTCTAGAAACCTTCTGCATACTTCTCATATAAATCGCTGATACAAATTAATGAATAATAGTCAAGTGACCTTTGGTTTTGGAAACACAAGCTTCATCCTGGAATTTGAAACCCGTTTTGCTGTATTTAAGTCATATTTGCCTCAAGTCTGATACTCTCCTGTCTTATCCTTACAGATATTTTACATTTGTGTTACTGACTGACTTGAGCGGGTTCAACTCTCATGGCTTTGGCATGCGAGGGGCCAGCAGGATCCTCCTGCGCTGGGCAGTAGGTCTCAGGGCTCCCCTTTCTTATATTAAAAGGCAGAGTCCTCAGCCTTTCCGCAGATAGTTTGGAGGATTGTGCAGTGCTTCCCGTCGGACAGAACAGTAGCGGGAGCTCCCATGCAGTTCAGTTCATAGGTATAAAGAAAAGCAGTTACCAGGGCAAGTATTTGATCAAGTAAAACAATAAGTAAGGCATTGAAGCTGACTAAACTTTGCTATCTTCTTGTGCACATAAACATTTTAGAGTCTGGTTTGTATTTATTGCTGTCTGTCTGAGTTCTCATAACTCATCTGTGACGTATGGCAAATGATAGTCATTGTGTACGTACCTAGTCATTGCATACGTAAGGGAGGGCATGCAAGGATGAACTTTATTACATCCTCACAATTTCGAAGTCTGTGACCCCAAAAACAGGAAAGAGTTGTATTTTGCAATTTATGAGATAATCAAAGTTTAATAAACATTAATTTTAGTGGGGTTTAAAGTAAATTACTTTTTAAAAAATAATAATATTTAATCTGTTGTTTGGAAGGGAGTGGGGAAGAAAAGACATAACGTACCAGACAAATTCTTACTTGTAATGAATATTTGTCATAATAAACTAAAGCTTTATTATCTGCTTTATGATGTTATGATTAGGGAATTATGTGAGCCTTCTTCATGTAAAACTTACTTGTTTAGTTCGGTTTATCAAATTGTTGTAGATCTTGCTTCATCTTTTTGAAATCTGCTTTGCCATCAGAGAAGTTTTTTTTTGACCAATTGCTGGTGCCACTCAATACCACAGTGTTTCTGGCCAGGTAACCTTTGGGCTGTTGTTCAAATTAACATTTAAATCCTGTCTGAAGTTTAGTGTACGAATGATCCCTTGCACTTTTGTTTTATCATGGCATTTTCATATCCTTTATATTTGTTCATGGTTAACTAAATTCTCATTTAAGATCTGTAAGCATTCAACTGAAATGGATAATTTCTTTGGCTGAGATTTTATTTTACTTGAGTATTCAGTTGAAAAGGTAATCAATAATTCTGTATTTTTACTGGATGAGGAATGAAACTATTTACATCGTTGAGTATTTCTCATTTTATCTTCCTTTACTCACACAATAACAAATTCATCATGTATATCAGAGAGTATGCTATTTCATGTTGCACAATCAGTATTAATTTTACAATATTTCTTTTTGTGCAACTGCAGGGAGATCAATTCCTGTATGCCACCCTGTTTTTTGAATGTTCATATGTCTTTGTTACTGTGTTTGAGAACTCGGATGCTATCAACACCACCAGAATAAGAAGTCTTCTCATTTGAAGTTATTTCCTTAAAATATGTGAGGCTTTGGAAAAATGGAAAACTTTGTTCCATATAGCATTTATGCATTGAAGTACACAGAAAGTCATTTTAGAAGTCACACTGTCATAGAATCACACTATGGTTTAGGTTGGAAGGGACCTTAAAGATACCTCGTTCCACCCCCCTGCCCTGGGCAGGGACACCTCCCACTAGACCAGGCTGCTCAAAGCACCGTCCAGCCTGGCCTTTATTAACTGATGGAAGTAAAAGCAGCTGATTTTGCAGGTCAGCAGCATGAGTCAATTCATCAGTGAAAATTTGTTGGGAATTCCTTTTATTAATAATGCATCCTGTAAGTCAGTTGGGTTTTGCACATCAAGGGTTTAATCATTTTTGCATGTGAAGGTGGTGCTGGCAATTGGAAGATCTTGAACTGCTGTTCTCCCAAGTATTCTTTGTGTGATCTCAGCGCCATGAGGAACGTTAGGAATAACTTTCATCAGTTGGATAAGATTGTCTCATCTCTCTCTTCTTAGAGATGCAATAGTTTCCTTCTTTTTTTGTTGTTTAGTTTTATTATTATTATTGCTATTACTAAGAAATCCTAAGAAAAGCACTGGGCCTGTTTTGAGGGGTTTGCCTCTGCCACTGAGTAAATGCTCTTTAGGAAACAAAGTTTTGGACTAAGGTGGCGTTTACAGTTCTACCCATGTCTTGGCGTGCTCTTTAGGATATACTTGGAGGTTTTTATACAGCTTGGAAGAACTCGTAATTTCATGAAAAGTGTAGTGTCTGTGGGAATCGCCTGTACATAGTGAATGTGTAAAACCAGAAACCATACATTCATTACCATGCGTTGCACCTGGGACTCATGGGTTCTTATTTAACTTTCCTTATTTGCTGTCTTTTGCTCTTAAAAAGATGCAGGATTAGTACGTGCTGGACCAGTGTCATGCATTTCATAAACCAGTTGCCTGAGATGATGTCTTTGAGAGGGATTCCCAGTGTCAGTGGTTTTACAGTTAACTAGTTGTGTTTACGTATCGGCTAACTTTTTCATTCACACTGTGCTGCAAAGTGTTCACTGAATACATCAGGAAACCACTGGAAATAATAAGGAAAATCAAAGGCATTACTGTTGCGCTTTCCCATCAGAGACAGCATTGTCTCTGCATGTCCTGGTTTGAGGTAAAACAGAACCAATTTACTGTTTTGTAATTTTACTTTTTAGCTGAGCCTCTTCTAACTGAGTCACTGGCCAGTTCGGCTAAAACTACGATACTGCATGTGGAGCAGTTAGGGTTGTTGCATTTTTGTTTCTTTGTGGTGTGCATAGAGTCCTTCAAATTGCTTTATTTTCTTGGATTTTAATATCCTTGTCCTTTGTCTTTGAAATAGTAAGACTTTTGGCATATCTTAGTTTAGCTTTGTGTATTCTTTCAAGTATCAAGTACGACATGTCCCTGTTGCTCTGCCTGAACTTATAAAAACGTAATTAAATTTCAACAAATTCCCATATTTTCACATTTTAAAAATGTGAAAGCTTCAAAGCTTTTTACAGATGATTCTATATATTGGGAAATGTGAACTGTTATTGTTTGTGAGTCATTGTTAGTATTATATTTTTTTCTTGTAAGCCACTTCTATTATGGATTAGAATATATCTATATACAGGTTGAAACTTTTTAAACTGTTTACTGGCTGTCCTATCGTACTGCCTCTAATGTTTTGAGGACAATATATTGTTAATTATTCTTCCATAAGAAAGCATTTAAAAAATGTGGTTTCTGTAATTACATTGATTCTGTTGAATAGCCCCAATGTCCAGTTGGTACAGAGAGCTTACTAAGTTGACTCAAGGAAATTTTATTAAATTAAATTTCTGTCTATAAATGGTATCTCTGGATTTAGTGTAATCTTTTTTTATGTGTAAAGTTAAAACATTTCTATGGCTACTTTTCCCTTTCAGCTACGATCTGAAAATGCTAATTGCTAACTGTGAAAGTTATACGTATTATGGTTAATTTACTATTTTTGTCTATTTATTCATGAATTAAGCTGTCAGAGAGAAAGGGAAACAACGTATGTTGCATTCATATAAAGTATGGGAAGCTATTTTATATTGACTTAGTACAATAACTATGACAAAGTTATCGCCCTTTGTCTTGGAGGCTGCAATGGCTGGAAAGTGTTAAGCAGCCCAGCCGGCTGTTGAGGAGTAACAGGCTAGGGACGTCTCCCTTTGCCTCCATCCCCAAGTAAGGACATCTCTTAGAAGTCATAAATGCATTTATTGTGACAAAAGGAGTGTTCAGTTAATATATCCTGTATTTTCTTTGCAAATATTGAGGCCAGGAAAAAATGTTTCTATACCTTCTTGGAAGTAGAAACAGCCCCATGATTGTATGGCTCATAATTCTAAGCAACGGTATTGTAATCAACGAGGCAAACCAGAGCCCTGAAACGCCACAATTCATAAAACTGACCTAGACAACACAATTGGAGGTCGTCAACACTTGGCCTAGTTGGTAGCTTGGAAACCCCTGATTGCTTTATAGTGTCATGAGATAGGTAATGCCCTTGCAAGGGCTCAAGCAGTAGTGTGATGGGACATAGGCAAGGGTTATAGATGGACATGGTTTCTCTCATTATATACTGCCTGTCCCTTCCTTCCACCTTCCCCAGTGACCGGTTTACCTCCCTCATTCCTCTCCTTCTGTTGTCTTGTCTTTAACTGGTCCCTTCCTTGTAGATACTATATTTTTTCCCCTTCCTCTTCAGTTGTATTTAGTTTTCAAAACTGCTGGTTTTGTTTCAGACCCGAAGATGATACTGTGTGGCAAAAATTTTTTGATGTGTACTAGTGGGTTTAAAACTGCCAAGCTTGTCAAAATATACCCTAGGAACAAACTTGTTACAGTGTAGCATTTGTCTGTCAGTATCCTAAACTATCAAACAACAATTCCAAAAGTTCTGAATGTGTCAAGAAAAATATGATGTTAAGAGGAATGTAATTCATTTTGATGAGCCACAAAACTGGCAATACATTAAAAAAACCAAACCAAATAAAAACTATGTAGAAAGAAATTATTTCCTCCATCACAAGAGCAGAATATATTCTTCAACATAAAAAAAAAAAGGAGGAGAGGAAAAAGAAAGTTACTATAAATAGAAAAAACTATTTTATAGCACATTGCTGCTGCTGATCTTTGAATTAGCATGAAGTCGTGCAAGCACTATGGTTTGGATATTTTGAAAAGAAACTGGTTTTATTTTATAAATTCTTAAAAAACATGGAAAAACAGATACTATTTCGGTTTTCTATAATAATCATTCTTAATCATTTGCTTAGCAAAACAATTTATTAAGCAATGAAGGATAACGAACCATAAAGTTTTAATTTGCCTTTTTTAATTGAGTTGTTAATTAGTACCCCTCCACAGTTGGTAACTCCCAACTTGCTTTTTGTTGCTTCTGTATCCAAGACGCTTTAAGGAGCCTAATCTATCTTAGTTATTCCAAAAAGACACTTCCATGAATCAAATCAATAGGTGATTATGTTCTAACTGTGCTGGGGCTTCTGTGAGTGCATATTAATTATGTCAGTGGTTAATGATCAAGCAAGAAATATGTGAATGCCGGCAATGATAGTTGAGCAGAAATAGAAGAAATATCCTGTGTTCTCTGAAATGTTAAGCCCTGCCACCTCACTGAGGGTAGAAACCTACGGTCACATTCTCCTATAAGAGCATTGGCAAGGGCTTTGTTCGATATTTTTGATGTAAGAGTACTGTTGAGCTCTTGTTATCCATAACAATAAATATCAAAGAATCTATTTCATCAGGCTGCAAACGTTGTTCATAAATTTTATTTTACTGCTATCTTAAATTGTAAATTTTACTCCAAATTAAGAAATTAAGCAAGGAGCCCTCAATTCCTGCTCTCATGAGCTTCACAGAGCTAAAACCCCGGGTTATTGGGGTAGTTATATTGTTTTACTCAGCATAGACTGTGCCTTTTCTGTCTTGCATCATAGACCAGTTTCCTAAAGAAATGGCTGGTGTAACAGAGGATGGATGATGATGCTATCCTAATTTACTTATTTAAAATAGTACAGGTTAATTTAATAGAAAAGTATTCAGCAACAATTTGCAGCATCTGAAATTCATTTAAGTGCCTTTTGGTCTAGTCAGAATAACCACATGTTTAAACAACAACAAAAAAAGCATCAAAGGCATATCTGTAAATGGTAGCATGATCATGAATTAGTGAAATGTAAATAATCCTGGATATATAATGTAGAGAAACACTAGTTGATCCCTGATGTCTGAAGGGGAAATCTCAGCTAGAATTTTTATGCACTAATTTTTTTCTTTACCCAAAGCCAGTTCCTAATGGGAAAGATGCAGGGGATAGGAGAGGTTGTAGGAAGGAATTATTTGCCGTTCCTCAGCCTCTAAAGACCTTTCAGCTCTATCCAAACTTCCACATAATCTAAGGCAGCATCAGATGACTAATTTACAACATCAGGTTATAGTACCTAAGGGAGCATAAGCCAAGCATGAATTGAGAAGACAGGCTGGTGAATTATGAGAGATGGATTGATTTATATGCCAGATCTCAACTTTTGTAATTGAAGGCATGCCTTTTATCCCTTGGACGTCAGTTGCTTTAGATGGGCCTAGTGCAGGAAAATGTAGGGTTTAAACCTTAAAATTATATAGCTCATAACTCTGTAGGTGTTCTTAGTTCACATACATACATACACATGTACATACATGTGGAGAAGATACTTGGACATTGTGTAAATATGTTGGCTTCTTAAAAAGCTGCAGTAGCTAACCATGGTAATGGGTTTTGGTATAATTTTATTTTGATTACAAGCATGCAAGAAACAGCCTGAACTCCCTCTCTGTTTAAATGGGGATGGCTGCTCAGTGTTGTACTTTTAGATAGCTAATGCAGAGAAGGTACATGTTGAGGACATGCTGACTCAAATGTATTATTTAAATCCTGGAAACAAATGAAAAAGAATGGTAGGAAACAAATTTGCTCTCTTGTCTTTAGTAAAAACAGAAACTTGAAGATTGACGTGTTCCTGTTTGTAAGGCAGAATATTCTTACAATTCACAGAAACATATTAATGTTATTAACGAATGATCATGGTATTAACTGATTTCCTGAGATGCTTTGTTACCAAGAAATTACTTTCCTACGCAGTGAGCTTCATCTCCTTATTTTGCCGTGTCCTATCTGTTTGCAGTTCCTTGATAAATTTGAACACTCCCAGAGTTCCATCTATCTTTCTTGGCCTTTCCCCCCCAAAGGGATCTCTACATAGCTTTAATAAGCAGTATATTGCCTTAAAATGTTATTATCCCATAGAAGCAACTAAGGTGCTGCTCCTTGTGACAGCTGGAAGGCTTACATGCTGTTGTCACTGTAGAAGGGGTGGCTGAAGATGCGAGACCCTGGTTGTGAACCAAATGAGGTGCAGCCTTTTCCCAATAGGTTTCTGCATGTTCCTTGCCCTGCGTGTCCTCTGGCCACGCGCAGAGCATGGGAGGATGGAGCTGGCAGGACACAACAGGGACGCAGCCCAACAGACTCGGTGGGCATCTGTACCAAATGACAAGCTGAGCATATACAGAGTGAGAGAAAGTTAGGTACTTGGTGCACGAGAGCACCACAGGACAAAACCCACTCCCCAATGTTTATAGGAGCTTCCAGGCTACTACTAAGATTCAACACTGTGTCTGTGTTTGCCTCGGCTGGAGGTCAGGTGGAAGGGTAACGCAATTGAAATCCACAAGACACTGTGGAAACGCAGGCATGTTCTCTTGGTCATGCTTCATGTTTTCTTACTATGTAGATGTCCGTAGCAACATCTCTTGTTAGTTTTATGGGATAATGTTAAGTAAGTGTCCCAGCCTTCCTTGTACAAGACTTCCCAGGTCCTTAAAGTTTACGTTACCTTAAACCTCAGGTGGTTTTAGTGGTATGAGTGTTCTTTGTGCTGTACTGGAGGCAGTCTAGTAAAGGAAGTTTGGCATCAATATTAATGAAGTGTACATTATAGGAGTTATGAGAAAGTTTCTTTAGTATTCATAAATCTGTCACAAAAAGTGATTTATAAATGCAAAATTTGATTAAAACATTTATGTTCCTTTAGTCATGAAGAAAGCATTCACGATATTGAAGCACTGTAAATCAAATCTCCTTCCTGCCTTCTTAAGGACTGTTCTCTTGGTACTGTGACTTCCCTTTTGTGGAAGGAATTTGGTTGGGATTTTTGTTCCAGAAGTGTAATCAACTATCTTGGTTAGTGCTTGTACCTGGCATGAATATAGAGGTAGGCTATATAGTTCTTCCTCAGGAATCTTTTAATGGGAAGTAACCCGGTAAGACTATTAAAAGCATAATGAAAACCTCAGTCAGTTTCCTGTCAGTTTTCAGAGCTGTAAGTGGCTTCTAATTTGCACAAGATTGGAATAGCATTGAAGAATTACAGTAACTAAGCGAAACACTCAATGGCTTTGCAATTTTCTGATAGCATTCCTTGTAATTTCTTGTAACGCATTTGTAGCTAAGTACAATGACAAATGTCAAGGCTCATTGTACTGGTTTTACACACATCAGCACTAGACTGGGAGGTGTAATGTCAGCTTCTGTCTTGGGAAAAGCTAGTGTAACTCCTGCGTGCTTTCCCATTGCTAGTTACGTTATGGAAAGAATCGTCGTTTTTAGGTGGGAGAGGAGTGGAGAAAAGAATTGCTTTCCAGATAATTTTTTAGCACTTTAAGGTGGTTTTTTTTTTCCCTATATTTCATAGAAAATCCAACAGTAAAAAGTAAACCTGATAGGCCTATTAAAAATTTAGTTTGACGTTAGCAGATGAATTCTGGGTATCCATGAGGTATTTCCCATGACAAACTACAAAGAGCTAGTGGTTATTAGTTAAAGCAAGAACATATATACTTTTAAGCTAGCATTGTGTAGCTTGCTTCCTTGGATTATTTTGATGAATAGTGCAACAGTAGACTATAATAATATCCTCATAATAATGTGGTAACAAATGCTGATCTGCATTTGAGATAAATACAAGTGAGTGATTCAGTGAAAATACAAACCAAATGCAGTTTAGTAGATGCTTGAAAAAGTGATTACATACAATGCAGTTTATTTGAAGTAAATAAAAAGAAGTCTTGCTGTTGAGCTCTGTTACTCTTATGTAAAGCTGAGGGAAGGTTAATGTGACTGAACAAAGATTTATGAACACGGATAATTGCTTGAAGCTGATTTTTCTCTACTCTTGCAGTTGCGTTACTTGGAGGGAAGCAACTATACTGATTTCAGTAGTTGGGGGAAAAAAAAAAGAAGAAAAAATCATTCCCTTTCTTTTTTTTAAACCTGTAACAACTTTAGAGTTACATGTTTAGAGACTGGTCAAAGAGAGCAGCCTTAATTAAAACAATCTTTAGTAGATTCCATCTGATTTGGTTAGTTAACACTGTTCTGAATGACTGAAAAAAAACACCTTCTGCAAATATTTGCTTGTCAGAGTATGAACAATTTTCACAGAGCCTGAACTTGCCCTGCTGCTGTTGGTGTTTATTCTCCACTGGGCCTGTTCCACGCGGGATGCTCCTATAGCCTATCTCCATTGCTTCTACCAGCTTTAATGTGGTGCTTCAGAAGTTACTGAGAACGGTCTTAAGTCATTAGTTTTCCTCACTCATGTTGTCTCCCCATTTTGTCCTAGTCATCCCCCTCTTAAGAACTATATGAAGATTAGTAGGCTCAGTTCTGTAACTAATAAGATTAATAGATTAATTTTGATTTTGATAGACAGTTGAGTTGCCTCCGTGTGTGACATAATTCACGTGTGGTACATAGCGCAGTTTGTTGTTGTGTACATAGCTTATATGGGATATATTTACTGGGAGAAAATAATTTTCACCTGTTAAACAGAAAAGCAAGCAGTACTGCCATTTTCTCAGCTAAGGTCTGGCTAGTAAAATTTACAGAAAATGCTTTTTTTATACTTAAAATAAATTAGGTATTATTCATCATCGTGAAAAAGCAAATCTCTTAAGAGGAGAAGAGAAAAAAGAAAGGAGTTTTTGTGTGACCTTTAGAAACATGTCAAATCTCACTCCCAACATTCTTGCTGCTTGAGGAAAAAGCCTTATCTTAGTTATTCTTCTCCAAAGTATTGATTAAAAATATAAGTCTATTGCAATACTGTCTGGTCAGAATTTTTTTCTCACCTATACTTGAGAGAATTCTCATAGTAGGATGGGTTAGAATGTCTGGTTTCTGTTAGACCTATTCATACAGCTAAAGAGCATTAATTTTGAATTTCATGAAAAAGGTGTTTAATTTTTAGTTAGCTATACAATTCACTCAATCATTCACCAACGGAATTAGTCATGAGCTTTTTTTTATGATAAGAACTAGAAGGATTTTTTTCTGATGCCTTTCTTCTGGGAAAGCTCTATTTTAGAGTATTTTCTTGTGAGCAAAATGCTTCTGTAATAATGGTTTAATTTTTCTATATGGGAGAATGAACATAACTTCTGAACTAGACAGGTTGCATGTAATTGCATGTAATTTCATATTTTTATTCTTTTTAAAATTACTTAAAAATAGTTTTAAAATTTGCAATACACTCTGTGCATCATGCAATTACAGGGTTATAGAAATCGGATCTAAAAATATTGCGATGCATCTGAATTGTTTTTAGACTGTAAAGCATAGTAGAGAAAGGAACACGGAACAAGTTTAGAAGTCACATTGTGAATTTTGCAAGGCACGCTGAAACATGTCGTGATTTGAGGAATGTTCATTTTAACCATAGTTGTTCTCTTGTAACCTCTGAAACACACTGGTATTGATCTTCATCAGTCAGGGTCATTTTGCAGAATTGTGCTTATTTTTTCCATACAAGGATAAAGCAAAAGATAAGTGTTCAGGTAATTATTAGGTGCATTTAAAAAAAAATCCTTGGGAAAAAAACTTGTATTTTTAAATTTTCTAGATAATATAAAAAAATTGAAGCTGTCATCAAGTTGCAGAAAGGAAATCAGAAATTGAAACAAAGCCATTCATAATGTATAGATCTCACTAGCTAGTAAAATTATTAGCTGCTTCAGCTGATTCTTGGTGAAACAATGCACATCTTAATGAGATTCAATGTCAATAGGGCATGCGTGTTTCTTGAATGATGTTTGCAATGAGTAGATTTTAAATTTAAAAATAAAATACAAAGGAATTGGTAGTTCTTCGTTTCAACCACACTCAGTATGGAGGTATAACTAAATTAATACATTTAGTATTTTGGTAAGCCAGTACTCCAAAGTATGAGGAAAAATGTTGTTGCAGGTTAAGAAGTCATTGGGCTTCAGCTTGGGTTTCTAAACAATTAGGTGT
This sequence comes from Dromas ardeola, assembly GCA_013398915.1. Classification (NCBI taxonomy): domain Eukaryota; kingdom Metazoa; phylum Chordata; class Aves; order Charadriiformes; family Dromadidae; genus Dromas; species Dromas ardeola. Next base: position 257,027 of record VYZM01014622.1, on the reverse strand, counting down.
TGTTGATAAAAGCGCCTAGGACTGTAAAACTATGACTGGACACACCTGCAGTGTTTGGTCTTTGAAGATCCCATGTAGACTTTGACAGTGCGAGACTTGACGTGGAGCTTTTGGCTCCAATGCTGAGACTGCTGCCCTGCCAGCCAGGCCCTGCAGGTTCTTCATGGCACAGCTCCGGGGCTCTCTAGGTTTTCAAAAATAATTTGGTGAAGAGTCCCAACACTCTCCCTCCATGTGCTTGGTGCCGGAAGTTCTCTTCTCGCCACAGTGAAATGGGCACGGCAGCAACTGAACTTGACCTCCCACTACCTACCCAGTAGGTTTTGTCAAATCAGAAGTTAGATAAGCTACAAACTCTGTACGCTTTTATGTCTGTTGTGTTTCCAAGGGTGTTTGCTCTGTTACTGATGGCTGTGGTCTGGATTGAGGTGATTTTTCATTTCCTGCTGATCTGGTTTGCACTTGAATAAGCACAACGGCTGATTTAAATGTGAAGACCATGTGGGCAGCAGGAAAGGCGGCAAGTGATGCCAGGGCAAGGAACAGGGGAGATGAAATAAACAGAGGGGAGGTGGTTGATAGATGGTTCCCACCTCAATCAGACAGTACAGTAGTTGTGCAAGTTGGGCAGAGAAAACATGCTGAGTGATGACAAACTGCCTCCTTGGCTAGCGTTCTTAGGTCAAAACTGCAGTGCTGCTTAAAAAACGCTTCAATCTTTTGTTTACATAGCATATGGAGTTTTTATTTATTAACATTGAGCCATGCTTTGTCTAACCTTACTGAAAACAACTGATCCAGAAATGAAATGGCTTTTTACTTCTTCAGTTGTGTTGCTTTGTGTTATACATTCCTGGGGACTCCTTTTTTCAATGTATGAAAAAGGAAAGTACTAGTTACTGCTAACGGAAACTTTGATACATGTTCCATGGCATTGTAGAGTTTAAATATACATATATATATATATATATTTTATAAATAATTTGGTACAGTTTTCGAGTTTGATAATATAATCAGCTTTTAGTAATTTTTTTTCCTGCTCCGTGATTCACATGCCATGAAATTTTTTCATTAAACCACTCCAAGGGTCACCAAGCAGAGAATATAAAGGACCCCAGATACCTCTTCAGCATAATGAGTTCACTTCAAATTGGCTGCTGGCCATAATTTTACTACGTAGATTGTTTAAATGGGCCACTGAATTTTTTTTTATCATCTATTGTTTCAGAAAATTAGTAAAACAGGAACAAATATTTAGATGGTGCATGGGAAATAATTCTTTAAGATGATGCTACTGTAGTTTCAGGTCTCATCACTGTCATGAATTTGAGGGAGTGTGCAGTAATAGTAAGCTTGCATAAATTAAGCATTTTAGACTTCTGTAACATGCATATAATAAATTTTGCATGCTCGCTAGTTTTGGTAATATCAGTATGGCATGTTACAGTCCACTGGGGTGGTCGAAAGTCCCAATCTGAGAGAGAGGGAAGCTGGTCAAGCATCTGTCTGATTGCTGCTATGGAATATGCTGCAAAGCCTTGGCAATGCTGCTGCAGGTGCATAGGCATATTTGGTCTAATTAATTAGAATTGTTAAAGAGCTGTAGTATGAGGGTATGTTTGCAGATTCTCTGGTCTTTCATTTTATTTCTGACTACAGCTGCTGTTTGCAACGACAAAGGTACTGGGCAAAGTACAGAGTCTTACACTTCTTTCCTACTTTGGATCCTGCAGTTTAAATATGGGCTTAAATTTTTGGTTTGGGGTTTTAGGAGCTGGGTGGAAAGCTATTTAGTGAAACGAATGAGAAGCTTTAATCTAGTTGACTGAATATCAGTCCACTAATGAACTGCTGTTGTGAAATATGTATAGCCATTACTTTGCTGTCTAAATTATTCTCACTTTCAAGTCTTATTTAAATTCTTAATAACCTTTATTAGACAGAGGAGAAAAGATTCCACCCGGAAGCCTTCAACCTCCATCAAAACTGATAGAATACACTAATAAAATCATGTGCCATATTAAAAGCAAGAATCATAATGTAGTATAATATTCTCTAGGATAAGCTAATGGAATAAATTAATTAGTAGCTTATTTGATAATTAATTTGCAGGAAAAAAAATCTGAAAGCTGATTTTTAAAATTTTATTGGCTGTAGTTTTCTTCATCAGAACGTACCTAGAGAAGTATTGAGTGGCCATGGAAATTCCTGGAGGAGTGTTTGCTTCAAGGTGGATCAGGAATGCTGCCATAATTCAGGAGACAGCTTCTAGCGTAAGATGAAGGTCAGATCAGCTCAAGTTTAGGTCAAAATGTGGAGGCCTTTCTGGAGTGGTCGTGCTTGTGTCTATTGTCCAGATAACTTGGTGGGAGAAATTCTTCCCTGTGGCAGGTCATGAATCTAATTACCTCAGAAACATTACTACAGGAGCTTTATGTGTGCCATTAATGGCTTTTTCTTTTAAATTGTGTCTACTGGATGAACAACATAATCCATGTGGTCTTAAGCACCCGTAACTAATGAGACCATATTTTTACTACAGAAAGTAGATCCCAGAAAACTTCTCCTTCAGAGTATCTACCTGAAAGAGGCACCCTACATAGGCAGGTATGGTGAATCCTACAATTAAAAGAAAACAAAGCCTTTCTTAGAAAACAGGGAGAGAATTCTGGTTTTAAGAAATTAATAGGAGAATTAAATGTTGAGAAATAGTTTATTTTTCATAATGCATTCACTCTTTTATCTGGCATCTTGTTTAGACCTCTGCTGACTTTCCAGGTCTTAGTTCTGACCTCTGATGTTCACTGGCATCATAGCCATCCAGAACAGCAACCTCTTAGTGGTCCATTTTATAGTTCCTCAGTTGCTCAATACACCATTCAAAGCATATGAAAGTATGAGATTCAAAATTGTTTTATGAGATGTGAATGTGTTTTATGTGAATGAGATTTAATGTGTAGGAGTCCAAGTTTCGCCTCCTTGGAGGAAGGAGGTTACAACCAGAGGAAAAGAGACCATTTCCATAGATGAGGAATTTTGAATCTTTCTGAAAATGAATCTCTATTTCCTGTGCTGCAGGAGAAATGGGAAGCTGTAGCTTTTATCTGTGTGAGGTGGGCTGCTTTCTGTTGGCTGTCTTCAGCCTACTCCTTTGCCTTTGTTACAGTGGAGTCAGGCTTTTACAATTTTACTGGAGTTCTAGGATAGAGTGAATGAGTGAGTGTGTGTGTATGTGTGTGTAGGTGGTGTACTGACTGAGAAAGTATTTCTTATTAGCACCAAGGAGCATGGCGGTTTGAAAGGTTAGAGCAGTGAAGCCTGTGTACATGTCTAACCAAAAGCTTAGACAGGATTGTGGAAAGAGGGCTAACAAGCATAAGACTGAGGGTAAATGTTTAAATTTAATGACAACTGTAGTTTTTAAGTATTTGGGATTTTCTTTATTGGAACTTATTGACTTGCCTTAGTTCTTTTATGTAACAGCTATCCAGAGTTGATTTAACTCCTCATTATCCTTCAGCAAACAATGAAAAAGTGAGAAGGTATTATAAGTCATACGGTAATAGTAATGTTTCCTGTGTTCTTCAGAAGGAAGTAAGTCTCTGAAGTGTCTCTAAGTTGTGTTTATTCCCTCCTGATTTTGTATATTTCTGTTTGTGTGCCTTAAAATAAAACATAAAAGGCTTTATTTGAAAATTCTGGAAGAAGCTTAAATGGAACTGGTATTCAGAGTAGCATGGACACAGCAAGCCTTGCTGTTGCAGTACTGGTGGAGCTATGCTCTTGGGAAATATTGTCACTGCAGAGCAGCTGTGTTGCAGGGTAAGGATGCCAGACAGTTGTGGATGCTGAAGGTCATGGCGTGTTTTGTAAAAATGCTGGGATTTGGCTTTCATGAACTAAGAGTGTTGGGCTGAAGTTCACACCTCCTTCCATTGTGAAATGCTCTGTTAAACGATCCAGTTGTGAAATTTACAGTGGCTGTGTTTTGCTTTACTATGAAGAGCAATTCTGTAGTCTACCATTCCCGAGGCAGTGGGATCTGCAGGTTTGTAGGTTAAACAGCCCTGTTTCTCGCATAAGAAATCTGATGAGGCTGCTTTCTCCAGGCTTCAGCAATTGGCAAATAATCACATAGGTTCAAAACCTATGCAGAGCTTAAAATAATTTTTGTGCATGCTGTTGAACTGTATACACGTTAAGTGGTTGTGTTTATCAAGTTGTTTGGTCAATTAAAAATAATATTAAAAAAGAGGGAAACTATTTTTTTTAATTCCTTGCTAAAAATGAAAAATGACATTTCGAAGTTACTGGATCAGACACATTTATAAGGGCTGGTGTAACCTTTCAAATTATACAAACCCTATTTGCAGTTTTGGAAAGTGCATAAGAACAACAATTGTGCCCTCTGCTGGATCTATTTTTTAACTAGCTGTCCTCCTGGGTGGTGGTGTGGTTGGTTTTCTTTTTTTTCTTTTCTTTTTCTATTTTTTCCTTTCTTTTTTTCTTTTTTCTTTTTTCTTTTTTCTTTTTTCTTTTTTCTTTTTTCTTTTTTCATTTTTCTTTTTTCTTTTTCCTTTTTTTTTCTTTTTTCCTTTTTGTTTTTTTTTTTCTTTTTTTGAGAAAAAATACTTAAAGAGGAGGAACTGAAGTATCATGACATAGGAAAGAGATTAGTTAGTTAAACCTGATTAATTTTAACTCAAAACCAAATACTATGGTCCTTTATAGTATTAGGATATCTTCCAAAAAACACATATATTGAAAGGCTCGTATTGATTTTGTTGTGCCTTTAATCAGCAATTTGCATGTCATTGGGAGGAGGGAGGTCATTAAATGTGTGGCTTGGTTTTTTTAAACCAAATTTTAACGGTGCGAATTGCTTAGAAGGCTAAAATTTTAGTAGGAAATGACAAAGCAAATGACAATCAGATAATGTCCAAGCTGATTTTACTTTTGTGGAAATAAATTTGTCTAGTTTTGTTAGCTGAGCACTGTGGCAGTTGTATCTTTTGTAGTATATTGTAAACTTTTTGTGATGTTTTTCCTGGATTTCCATAGATTGGCTTTACTTAATCAGTGAAAAAGTACATGCGATTGTGTTAATGTTTCTATTCTGGAGATAATGATCCAATAAAAATGAAGACACTTAATGTTACTTATGAGTGATGAAGAAATACCACATCTAAGATTTAGAACAACTCAGGCCGAGCATAAAGCCACTAGGGTTTGAATTTTTGTCTGTTTTTTTTATTCTCTTTTTCTTTGGAAAAGCACAGAATATAGCACTAAGAATAAGCCTTATTAATTTGAAGAAAATATATAAGTCATTTAGGCCATATACTTAAAGGATATAAAGCAGACTAAAACCATAGGTAAAGCAGCTGTACTTTTCAAAGTATGCTTTGAGTGTTTGGCTTTCTCTATAGAGGCGTTCAAGTTTAAGTATTTACTCTTTTGTGAAGTAAATTACCACTTTTTTTTTTAATTTCTAGTTTCTGTTTTTCCTAAGTTAGTTTAAAATTTTCTAAACACATGAAAAAAAATCTGAGACATCATGTACCGTGTGGTCTTGCCAGTTGGTCTGTCAGGTCTCTTCACTACGTTTACAGCTGTTCCACAGTTAGCGTTCACTGCTTCCGCATCATTTAGGTAGTTTGTGTCCAAGTGGGTATTCCAGTCCTTTTCAGGGAAGGAAAAAAAAAAAAAAGACCTCTATCTAAGTGTACTTTATTTGCACAAGGTTTTTTAAACGTAGTGACATTTGGTGCAAGAGGCAGCTCACAAGGATGTATACCTCTGAAAAAGCTTGGTAACGATTGCTCACTAACTTCAGCATAGAAAACCACAATGATTTTGGGCAGGTTTTGCAAGAGAGATGTCCTGTAACGCAGTTGTAGACCAGCATCATCCCATCCTCGAGTGCAAGGTAATGGTCACTGCATGTGTCCTTTCATAACATGACAAGATTTTATTTATTGTTATTGTTTTCACTCATGTAATTTGCCCATAGCAGTGCTTCTAAACAGAGTGTAAGTTTCATGTGACACCACGCATCTAATCTTAACTGTGGCCTGCCACTCAGCGTAACTCTGTACCTTCTGTAGATGAAGAGAATCTTGGTAGCGATGAGGAAGGCATTAGCGCAGGTAGCAGCGAAGTGGGCAGAGGAAGTGCAGTTGTACTCAAGGCACGCCGCTGCGGATTGCAGGTTACTAAAGCGCGCTTCATCTTCAGAGCAATAATACATTTACTTGTGTGTTGTTGTAAATGGTCTCAATTTTAACAAAATTTTTATGTTTACTTTTCCTGAAATGAAGAGTTGTCTTAAAGCCTGATAGAAAAAGCATGTAGAAAAATAGCAACAATTTCCATTGTTATATTTTTAAATGGTCGAAATAACCATGTATATAGCTTTTTTTTTATCAAAAGCTCCCAACGTTATGAGCGAAATAAAAAATGCTTTAAGAAAACCCTCACGAACTTAATCTGTTAAAGTAATGGGATTTATGTGGGTTTTATAGTGGGATTCCTATGGCAAAAGGAAGTATAAATTTAAACTGCACCTGCTGGACGGCCGTGGCGGAGGCGACGGTGGCAGGTTGGCCGTGGCAGAACGGGCCCAAGTCCCACCCAGCCGGTCCCTGCCCCAGGGCCGCCGCGCGGGCGCCTGTGCCGGGGCCTGGGGCTCTGCCGCCTCCCGCCCGGCTCCTCTGCACTCTCACTGCTCCTCCTCCGCACTCCATACAGTGGGTTTTGCCCTTTCTGAAACGTGTTTTTTTTTCCCCCCCAGCGCCCCCGGCCTCACTGAGGGGCTCAGCTCAGCCCTGCCCTGGGGCGGCTGGAACTGGCCGGAACCGGCTGGAACCGGCTGCGTGTGGCGCGGGGCAGCCCCCGCCTCCCCTCACGGAGCCCCACAGCCCCTGCCAGCGCCTGGGCGCGGACACCCCCTAAAGGGATGTACAGTAAGACTAGGTAGTTTTCTTCAATTCTTTCTTCTCTAAAACCGCTGAAATTCTTTGGATTCTCTTTAGTTATTACATACAAACATATAAAACTGAAAATGAAGGAATGCAAATGAACCGTGGTCAGTCTTCACAAACAGTGAGGCGAAAATTATTCGATAAAGCAAGTGGCAGTTTGGGGGAGCACTGTTGATTTCTGCGGATGGGTTACGTCTTTTGGGCTCGATATTGAGCACTTGTGAATTCCTAGTACTTGTGAAAACTCTGGGTGTATGTGTGTCTATCTCCACTTTTTAAATTTTTTCGAGAATGGCGGGCCGACTTAATAAACTCCATTGGTAATTGTGGTTTAATTCTTAGGTGTACTCTGTGCTGCTCGGTTTTATTGCTGGAGTTATTTTTATGAGAAATCCATGCCTATTCTCCTTTTGCTAGTGGTTTAATCTGGGGGAGTTCTCCCACCCCCTCCGGCTGTCGGTACTGCAGACTCAGCCCAGGAGCTGAAAATCCTTTTATTCCTCACTAGCAATAAAAGTTCAGCACATCAAATTATCTCCCCATTTATTACTGTGCCACCTCATCAAAAGGCTACTGCAGGAAAATTTGTGAGAAGTGATATATCCTGCAGATATAACTGAGCCAAGACATAACCAAGGGTCTCTTAAAATAAAAAATGTTACTCTCAGCCGGGTCTGTTCTGTTCTCCGTTTTGTCCTATCGCTCACCTTCCCCCCCAAATTGTCCTTCATTTTCTTTTTCCCCTGAGTCTTTCTGTCACTCTTTTCCTCTTTCTCCCTTAGTCAGTCCAGAACAGGCACCTACAAGTGGTTCCCCAATTTGATCAGACCTGAAAAACGCACCTTGCCCATCTTGCTTTCTTGATCATCTTTTTTGAAGAAAAAAAAAAAAAAAAGGCCTTTTATTAAATTACTTAGGGAAGGCATGGCTACTGCCTTATCTTGGGCAGTGCTGTAAATCACAAGCTCTGTGTAGAGCTGTCCTGTAAAGATGGGCTTTTTTCTGGCGGTCTGTAGCTTGTGGCGACAGGCTGGCCAGGAACTGATTGAGATGCGTGTTTGGTGTAGTATATGTTTCTTCAGTCCAATTTTTCTGAGGAATACTGAACCACGCGTGCATAGCTGGACCCTGCTACATTTGTACACTCAGAGAGACGCTGGGGAAGTGGGCGGAAACAGATGTAGTCTGAAAAGCTGTAGAAATTTGATATCTTGTGGTTTCCTTAAGGCACGATGAAGAAATGTAGCTGTGTCGCAGAGATGTGAGACGTAATGAAATGCTGCCTCCTAGATTCATGCTCACTGAATTTTGTGCATTACTGGAGCTCTTTTGTCTCGCAGAAATAGGTTACTTATGTTCAGCTTGCTGGAAATACGTTGGCTCTGTGAAAAAGAAGCTGCGCTTGAAATCGGATCCTTCAGTTATCCTTGGGGCAGAGGGTAATAGACATTACTGAGCTTGCAATGCAGTTTTAGGAAAACTGCTCTCTGTAGTCTTGTCATTGTCCCTTTGATTCCTCGGCCACAGCCTTTGATGTAAATACCCATCCTAATATCCTCAAAGATATGAAACAGCACTGAGATATTAAATGGAATTAGTGACGCAAACATTTCCAAAAAAATTAAGTTTTCCTTTGGATTTCTACTTGAGTATCCCAGTCACTGAACTTTGCCTATGGTAGTGGTTGTGCGTGCTTTAATTTCGGTATTAAAATTATCTTAGAAAAATCACTGTTGTTGAGAAACTTTTGCTGTTATGTATAGTTAATATGGTATTTCTATGTGTTTGGAGAACAGGTTTGGGCACTTCTTAATCAGAATATTTTTTTTTCTCTTTAGGGATTGTAATTTTTTTTTTTTTTTTTTTTAACCACGAATTATTAATACTTGAAACTGGTGAGACAGGAAGCAAATTTTCTGAAATGTACAGAATACTGAACCAATGAGACAGTTTTAACTGTCAGTAAATGGGGATGTTGTAACTATTTTGAGAAATTAGGCATTTAAATGAAGATTTACATTGATATCTGTTTTTTAGTATGGAACCGCCTATCTTTAAATCTACTGTTAATAGAAATTGCAGTGAATGAAATATTGGCCTTAATGGTAGCCAAAATTGCAGCCTGCTGTTCCTTCAACTTTTAAGGCTTCTGGATATGTATCTGTCAGCCTTGGCTAGAAGTCTGCCCTCTTCTTCCACTTTGTGTCATAACCTTTCCTAACACTTGCTTTTTAATAAGGCAAGGTTAGTTGGAGTAAGTCATACATTTGTATTCATTTCAGATACATTTTTTAAAGTCTGAAAGGTTTTGTTTTCAGCTTTGTAAAGATTTATCATAATGTATTGTATGTTGTTAATATTTGTAGCAACTGTTATATATGTGCCCTAAAATATTTCTAATTAAGTCTGAAAATGTAAGCAACAGAGTAAATTCTGTCTGATGTGTTTATGTTCTTTGCCTTGTTTTGCTTTTACAGAAGTAGGTAATTAAAGCGTGTGCGTATATTACATTACATTAGGGTAAAAATTGGATTTGCATATGGTGTTTTGTCATCTTTCACCTTTTAAACCATATTCCTGCTTATCAATTGGTTTTATGATTTTAATTTCAGGTTATCTCTGTTTATGCTGCTGTGTGCCTGACGTGCAAAGCAGCCTGAATTCCTGCTGCCCTGGCATTGTGACAACACACTTGATAAAAATTTAAGAGATAACACAAGTAGCATTTCTAAATACGCTCAGTTTTTCTGTTTCTATGCAGATACGTTGAATTATTTATAGGAAGACGTAGATTGCGTGCCTTGTGGATAAATGTTGTGTATGTGGCATATTGCGTATGGTATTCAGCAGATCAATACCTTAGAAATAAAACCAGAAATTGCACATATTATGTCATGCTCATGGGAGCCTTTTATCTTAGAGTAAGTTTGTATCTACTGTATGATGTAAGAGTGTAACATATAGTACTGTGGCCCCTTATCAATGTGGCTTCTGTTTATCGATTAACTTTCTTGTAGTGAATAGTAGGTAATCCATAGAAATTAAGGAAAAATAATTGTTAACCGTTTGTGATAATTTTCTTGCGTTCTCCTCCTTTAGGGAAGATACATGAGAAAACAGTTTTTAAATAAGAGCATATATTTAAAGTTGAAGTGTAGATTCTACAGACCTGGTATTTTTCTGTTTGTGTTGATGTGTACAGGCTTCTTGATGTGTGCAGGACATAAAGCAATGACTTGGATAATAGATTTAATTGATGTTGAACAAAAATTTGCCTCGGGAAAATGGAAGAATTCAGGCCATTTGGAACTTAATAATGACTGCTGTTCTGGCACTGATTTATCTGCAGTGACCTTTTGCAGTACGGTTCAGGAGACAAGAAGCTTCAAGTTATTTTTGTTTCCCCTAGAAAATGTTTGAAACATCAGAGAAGCATTTATCAGATAGTTAAGCTTGTTTCTGAGTTTCTGTTGAAAACCTCTGTTCTCAAAATATGTTTCTGGTTTTCTGCAAAAAAATTATTAATTCAAATATAATTCTGATCTTCTAGAGACCGTTATGGTACAACATAGTGGATGACAGAAACAATATAATGAAGTGTACCTTTCAATAACATTATAGAAATTATTTGGTAAAAGGTGTAAATTAAAACCCAAGCCTAGGGCTCTTTTCTTAATGCATATAAATATAAACTTAGTTATGACAGTTAGGAAACAGCAAAAGGCAACACATGAAGTGAGCTTTTGGCTTTTTTGTTGAATGGCAAATCTTAATTATTGGGTTTTTTTTTCAACAATTGTGCTATATTTATTTCTTTCAATTAACTTGTGGAAGCTAGAGGAAAGACAGCAGCTCCTTATATACATTGTATGTTTGAATGTACTTCCACAACCTCTCAGAGGAGGATTGAAATCATTGCATTTGGGACCCTCATGGCCTTGGGGCACATACTAACTGTCAGTTCAGCTACTTTTAAAATGAAAATAAAAATTTGAATGGACCTGTTAGATCCTTGCTTACAATCAGAGAAGACATCTCCTTACAATTAAGCAGTTTTTTACAGTTTTTCTACTCACAATCAGTAAGTCAAAATGTCATAGTTTCTTTGTGTACTGTGCTCTTTTCCCTACTACATTCATGTAAATACGTATAAAAGTAAATCACTGAATCCGTCAGTAAACTCATTTATTATAGCAATTTAATTTCATACTAAGGTAGTAGGAATTTACGTAGGGTCATATTAAAAATATTTTCCTTTGCCTGATGGTTAGGCAAATTAGGTAAATTCCTTGGTGAGACTACTTGCATGCCAATGAAAGTAAGATACACAAAATACGTCCTATTCCATGTCTGCCGTTGCCATGAGGATTTTCAAATTATGCCCTTTGTGATTTTTTTTTTATACTAAATAGGAGGAAGCCTGTTCCAAGATGCAGGGACTCTTGACCAACCCTTGAAATGTATTATAAAATGTGTTTAAGAGGCCTGCAAAGTTGCACGAATTGTAATAAACCAACTGCAAGATGATAAATTCTCAGCTCAAGTTACCTCAGCAGTAGCATGAAGACAGCGAAGTGCTGTGGACCTCACTGATCTCAAACCCAGTAGTTTTCATCTCACTGTTCCCAAATTTCAGGTCCTGTATTAAGTGTAGCTAGGCTGAAAAATTAATGGAAGTGCGTTTTGCAGTTTGTCAGAACTAGTATAAGAATTGAGAAATTCCTTTAACTTAGTCACGTGTTTGCACAGGTTCATGGTCATGAGCAACTCATGGCCTCTTTTCATGTGCACTGTTAAGATAATTTTATAGTGGAGAGAGATAACAAGGAGATTTTTCAAAGTGATGGTCTTGTCATGTGCTGAAAGCTGTGACCTATTTCATACATGTTAATTAACAAGGAATAAGTACAAAACAATGCCCCTTTAATGGAAAAGACAATTTAAACTTTAATAGAAAGGAATCACTTGCAAAGTAATAATAAGTAAGAAACGTAGTACAACATTTCATATATTGTACCTTATTTCACATACAGCTGGCCTATCAATTATAACCTGTACTCTACAGATGGTGCAATATATCAGAATTAAGTCAGTCAGTTAGTTTGTTCCCAATTAAGTGCTAATACTCCCGGTGGAGAATATTACCCTGAATCTGAATTAAGTGCCTGTCTTCTAGTATCCCTTTATGGTCTTATTTTGTCATTTTAAAGAGATGCCCTGTCGTGTAGGCCAGAACTTATTCTGGCTTCTTCCCAAGCACTGCCTGCGTTGCACTCCTTGCTTTTATTTGGAAGTTAGACAGAGGGTTTGATATTTCAGGGGGCTGGGAGTAGAGGTATCGTGCAAAATAATCTTAGGATAAGTAAGTTGGCACTACAGCGTATGTGAATTTACACCGTATATTTAGGTGCATACACGTACTTGCCATTACAAAATCTGGATGCTTGATAAGATAGTACAATTTCAACAAGAAACCAGAGTTCCAGTGTCCAACCACTCCTTCTGTGGATTAGAAGCTTAATGAATTTATCTCCTGAGGCTTACTAGCATTACAGGGCTTGCTTTTTTCAATGACTTACTAGACAGGTTACTTGAGCTTGTATTTTACTTGCTCCATCTATACTTTTTTACTTGGTGTTACAAGCCAATTCGGGGTTGCCACTAAACAGATTGATATCCAATTCCATTACACTTCTTTCCACTTTTAGGTCTTAGTCTTTGCCCAGTTAAAGGCTGGTTAATTTTCTGACGCCTTTCCTCTCTCACATCTAAATGTCAAGCTGATCGCGGATTTGGTCACTTGATCTAATGGACTTGCTGTCTTCCCCTGTTAGTCTTTAAGGTGACCCTTCATTGAGAAGAACCCCTTTGACAGAATTTGTTTTCTGAAGTGACTCTAGAGATTCCAGGCAATTACACGAGCTTCTGAATATCTTTATTTAGAAGTTTAAAAGACATGCTCTTCCAGTGCTGCTTAAATTACCCTTGTGGATTTGTTGCCACGCTGCGGGAAATCTCCATTACAGCATATTCTCTGAATCACAGTTATTTCAGCAGTGTCTTAGTTTTGCAGAGATGTATAAAAAAAAAAGTTACCAGTTCCAAAGTGTCTGTTCTGAGCCATTTCTTGGCAGCCTGCTTTATAATTTATATGACAATGAGATGGAAAAATTGCTATGTAACTTGTTGGCAAAAGCATTTCTTTGGTACTTTTAGTACCATCAGGAATTAAAGTTTAGTAATGTGAATTTACTGAGAAATATTTAAATGTAATTAACTAACTTTCTTATATAATCTCTGACCAAAGAAAAGGGAAATGTCAAAAATATGTATTTTTGTGGCTGTGAAATATGAAATAATGTTTGGGAAAGAAAGTTTGTTTATATCAAGGGAAAATCATCATGTAGTTCTAGTCCCAGTACTAAATAGTGATAAAGCATCCTGTGGTAACTACTAAAATTTATAATGGATCATAATGCTTATGGATCATAATTCAAGGTTTATTAGACAATTGCAGCTTTACTTTTCAGCACAATTTTGTGTCTTCTAGAACTTTATCCCTGTTAAGGGGCTTTTTTGAGGGGTTGTTTTGGGTTTTCGTTTTTTTTACTGTTTTGATTTCATGGCTTAACATTTCTGAAACATACTCTAGTCATGCAATTAGATGCATTGATTTTTTCTTTTTGCATCAAAATAAAATAATATCCTCATTTTGAGTTTTCTTATTAAATATTTTTAAACTAAACCCAAATGATTATACATTGATACCTGTTAAAATTTTTACCTGGCACCTTTTTTACTTTGCTTGGATTTTTTTTTTTGTTGGGGTTTTTGTTGGTTTTTGCTTGGGTTTTTTTCCCTCTCAGAAAAGTAAATAGTATTATGGCCAGGAGCCCAACTGTAATGGACTCCTATTATCTTTTCCATAATTTGTGTTTTAGGTGATGTGTTTCGTCTCTTTCCAGCATACAGTAAGTGAAGTTACTCCTGACCTCAGGTTTCAAAAGAGAGCTGATAAACTTGCTCACTATGTGCAACTAGATTTTCAGGTTTTGTTATATTATAAATTCATGGAATAAAACCAGTAAAAATATTTGCTGAATCTTTAGTTAAAACATGAAGCAGTTTCAGAATGCAAATCACACCAAACAGTTTCGATAGTATTTTTCACTTCTTGAGTATTATGTTTTTATAAGCACTTAGAAATTCATATTTTATTTAAAGTTCTTGAATGGAGGGGTGTAATTTCACAGTTTTTTTTAAGTAGCATCTTTGCCACACATTGTAAATATATTCAAATATATTTATTTAGACTATGATAGCTTCTTTGTACTGCATATTCATGCTTTTTGTTAAGTCCTCAGATAGATATGTGTGATTCTGGACTTTGATAGAAGAGAAGTGTTTTATTATAAAGCTAATTATGATGCCATGGTTGTCCTATCATGCAAAAACCAGGAGGTAATGATGAGCTTTGTGTAAGGAATATAATGGTAATTATGTGCCAAGGTGCAAATTATGTATCTTGCAAGCCTGTGTCTTCAACAGTTCTTAATAAGCAAAAGTTATTTCTGTAAGCGGTATGGAAAAGGTACTGGTAGAGTATCAGTAAATAAGTTACCAGTGTCTCAAATTTTTATGCAAAAGCCTTAATGACTTGACAGAAAAAAAGCTTGGTATGCATTTTTCATTTGAAAGAAGCAAACAAACTTGCTGATAGCTGCTTGCTGTTTAATAGCTAAAAAATCAGCAGAGTTAATATTTGAAATAATTAAAATCAATGCAAATGTTCAAATAAATCTAAATAGCAAAAGAAAAATAACAGCTGGAAAATAATTATCCACATAGCTTTGTATTTCAAATATTTTCTACTTTGCATTATCTTTAATGTCATATGAGAAGTTAGTCACTTCCTTCGCCATTAGATAAAACTTACTAAGGAGCTGTGTCTTCAGCAACATGACAGCCCAAAATCTGGAAATGTGTAATTCTGTCTTTGTGGCTTGTAGACAGTGAATGGCAACTACCTTGATAATTACATACGCACCTAATGCTTGCAGTTCGATGTGTCTGCTTGGGTCTGGTAGATATGACCTTGGGCTTAGGGGAGCCTTGTGCCACTGAAGGATCAGATGGAGCCCAGGCTGGGTGTCCCCCAGGGTCTGAAGTGGCACTAGGTATTCGTGTTCGGACAACTGACCACAGCGTTCTTGCAATACAGAGTACATATCATGCAGTAAGGTCACTGCAAATGTGTCTGAAACAAACAAGAAAAGATAATACATGCTACGACACAAAAAAAAATTAGGAAAACTGACCAGGACTTTGATTTGGTAGGTCCTGAAGACTGGAAATACTGCTATAAAAGCATGAATATGAGTCCTTTTCGTCTCAGCTACGTCAGTTCAAACACACCCCCAACCCCCCAGCAGAGTTGCCCGTGTATCCTGCTTGCATTCAGCATATGATTTCCATTTTGTGATTTCTCTTACTGGGCTCTCCTGTTCCAGTTGGACATTTAGCTTGGTCAGGGTAATGCTTGTTTCAATCGAATTTTTGATTTTGCTTTGTAGCAACAGAACAGTCAGTTAGCAGTAACATACTGTATACTTGGAGCACATTATATGCTGATGACTAAAGGTGTAATTTTCTATTAGGTGTAAGAATATTAGTCACCTGACTCCCTTTCATTTTCTTTGTCATTATCTTTAATCTCAGATTTAATTGCTTGTAATGGGACAGTAGAATGAACAAGACAAGGCTTTTGTGTAGACTCTTGGAAAGTGACAGAAAACATTGAAGGGACATTGAATTAATTAGTTCCCTTTTAATGATTCTTCACAAATCCTCAAAGGCCTCCAAAAAGGGTGGGAGTCTGTAGGTGCCTCATATTTCTGTTGGGCTAATTGACTTTACAGATCATCAGTTCTCGCACGAAAGCTCCTCTTCGGGAGCTGTGAGACACGTAACTGTGTGGGCACACTGAAGGGGGACGCTGCTGGAGTCTGAGCACAGCTGTCCGATGCTGAGGGATACGGTAGGCAAATTATAGGAAATGGGATGGATCTGGTGTAAGCAAGTGAGGAAAAAGATTGGAATCTGTAGTTTTCCTGCAAGAGAATTGAAGTCAAAGAAAATGCAGGGGGGGAAAAACATTCTGGGATTTTAAAATTATTTTTGTTAATAGTAGTAGTTTGCAAGCAAGTACTGAAAGAAACAATACGAGCATGATAACTAAAAGATACTTTCCCTTGACTCAGTATTTTATTAGTGTACGTGTTCTCTGCCAAAGTTCTAATTATGAATCCTTTGCAAGTAATCAGTACATTTTAGGTAACTCAGTTATTATGATACCTCATTGAAACTTCTGAGAATTTAACAATTTTAAATTTTGTGACTTTCTAGACACTTGCCTTTTCCTTTGCTGTAGAAATAAAGAAAGTTTTGAGGAGCTTTAGGTGGTTGAGACTTGGGAATATTTGAAGTTTGGAAAAAATAACTATTTGTGAGTTGTTGATATTTTAGTGCAAAAAGGTAATAGCTTAAATAAACATAAAATACAGATTAATACAGAAAATTAATAAAAATGGATCTTCTTCAGCATAAGGTTCAGTTTGAGTGCTTAAAATACAAATATACAAGTTCTTAGCAATAAACATGGGAAATATAAGTTCTTGAGTTTGTATTAAATATTACAATTACTGCTAAATAATTGTAAGTAACAATAATTGTGAATAATAACTAAAAGTGATCTATAAAATTGCTGTAAGTGAAGTAGTTACTATATTTTATAATTTATATTTTATAATATATTATTTTATAATATTTTGTAAAACTGAAAAACAAAAGTTGTAGAACAAGAAAACCCCTTACCCTCAAAATGAGGCTTGAGTGAAAAACTTAACTAATGCATTATAATTGGGAATAATGATCTATGTGGCATTTACTTATTTGGAAAGAACAGGCAAAAAAATCAAGAAGAAAAGAAGCTTTACTCATATGGGCCCTTAGAAGAGGATAAGTTGAATAAGGACAACTGCATTTATTTTCCGTGTTGAAAAAGTTCCTCTTTTAACATTCATCTCTCATACACAAGGCTAGTGCAGTGAATCATTCCCTGTTCACATGTAGATACCTTTACCATGCACGTATTGTTTGGAAATATGTCTAACCCCATTAACTGGAATTGGTAGTGGGCCATCATCCATCTTCCGATAAACTGCATAAAGCGAGAGCATAGACTGTGATAATACGGCTTATAACCATGTCAAGTCAAATAGCTGTTTATATCTGACTAATGACTGGGGTGGAGATAGAAGTTGTATTTCTTTTTCCAAAGGAACCTCTGATAAGATTAGAAATGTCCTTCACAGTCGCTGCGTTGTCCTTTAGCCACTCGCCCTCCCGAGCCAGTTCTGGTAATTAAGATGGGACCATTAAACATGTTCTTATCCATAAGGCTAAAGGTAGGGAAACTGCCTGATAATAGAATCAATAGGGAGAATCTTTCGGTGCTTCTTTTCAGCAAATCTCTAGAACAGATGAAACACGGCTGAAGCTGAAATCCAGGGGCAGTACCTGTACAATATTCTGTATTATAAATAATTTCTATTAATAATAAGCAAACAAGCAAAAGCGTCATAATAATTTTCAGTGGTTCTGGGACATATAAAGTGATTGAAGCTGATTTGAGGCAAATACTATACTCTGATAAATCTTCCTCCCTCCCCCCGCCCTCCCCATTGTGTGCAGAAATGGCACGTGTCAACGGTTTGGTACATGCTGGATCAACAGGAGAGAAAATGGATGATGACACTGTTGCGCTCGTTGAAAAGATTCAGTTTTTCAAACTGTGAATTTTGTGAGCAGTAATCATCCTAATTCTTATCTAATGAACATATTTAACAATTAAGAATAACAATTTTCCTTAATTTACACACTTGCTCTTGAGACAGGAGCACGTAGGTGTTATTTTAGTTAGTTGTTTAGTTAGTCGCATTACTCCTCATGTTCTTTCTCAGTCGAGATCCCAATGTTGCCAAGTACCATTGAAAGCTTATCTCCATGTGGTCCCATTTTGCTGATGTTAACACTTAAATAATGGTTCTTTTGTAGGACTTAAGGGAGGCTTAATTAATACGATTGCCCTTTTCGGACACTCTTGAAGCCGTGTCTGGAGCATAATGTCCACTTTGGGCCTTCCAGAAAAAGAAAGATATTGAGTGGAGGCTGGAGCATGTAATGTACTAGCAGATAATTGGTGAGCGGCACTGTCTGCTACTACCTAAAGGGATTAGAGAGAAGGCAATAGGAGCCAGGGTCTTCTCAGAGGTGCACAGCGAAAGAACAACAAGCAGTGGTTGCAAGCGACACCGAGGGAAATGCTCATTGGAAACTGGGGAGGGAGAGGGGGAATACCTTCACAATGAGAGTGGTTTGCTGCTGGAACAAGTTTCTCAGAGAAATTGTGGGCCTTCTGTGTTTGGAGATATTGAAAATATGACCAGATCAGACCATGAGAAACCTTGCCTCGTTTTGAAGGTAGCTACGATTTGAGCAAGAGGTAAGGCTAATTGACCTCCAGGGATCTATCCTTCTGGCCTCAATTATTCTGCAGTTCTGTTTGTCCTGGTAGGGTTTAAAATACGCATATGCATCTGTGTATTTATTTTAGTAGGGAAGCTGAGCTGTTGAGGCCATATTCACTCCCTGAAAGTTGTAGGAGAAGCAATGAAAAACCGGAGTGATGTAAGTACTGTGTGAGCCAGTTTTAATGTTAAAGTGTTTACCCTAGTTACTTCCTTCACATTCAGTATGAAGCTCTAAACTGAGCGTGTTTCAGTGGCAGCTGGATTATTTACTTTTCAATTTGCAATGCATTTTTAATGATTGCACAGAATAAAACATACAGTATTTGAGTAAATGAGGCAATTTTGGTAAGTAATATTAATAACCTGAAGTAAGTTTTTTTAAGTAGTGTCATGTTAAGAATGTAGCCCTGAAGTGATTAATCGTGGAAGGAAAAAATTGAGGGACATTTTCTTTAGGAGCAATCATGAACAAATATATTTTCTGTTCATTTTTTATCCAAAAAAATAATATGGACAGCAGCTGCTCAAGCTTCTGCATTCTGTTTTCCATGTTGTTCTAACTCTTCAGACCCGTTGGGGAGAAACAGTCCCCAGGGGAAAAAAAGAATTATTTTTCAGCAAACCCATGCCCATCTATTTACTATTTTGAGATTGTGAGAAAAATACATTTGCAATGATAATTTCCATGGTGTAGATATTTATGCAGTGCCCTCAGTTATAGTTCATTCTATATATGCCCTCCAAAGCTATTAAATTGAAATGTTTTTCAGCTGTTAGATGGAGGCATTAGGTGTGTCTTATTTGGCTTGATTAGTGACCGATCGAACAAAAAACCTCTTTTTACATTAATCTGGAATTTTATTACCAAAATAATGCTTAGGATTTTTTTATGCAGACCAATTTTGAAGACAGGCAGAAAGAAGACATAGTGGCTTGGATTTATCAGTCTGTTTAGTGCAGGTGATGATCTGGAGTGTGTGAAAGCCCAGGGTGAAAAGCAGTGTTGGTAACAGGTTGGATTCTTCTACCAACAGAACTGGTTCGTCACAAGGTCTCTGTTTTCTTATGCTTTAAAACATTGGTGTTGGATTTGACCTTTATTTTGTGGGGTAACACATTCCTCCTCTGTTTTGCAGTGTCAGGGATTCCTTAGTTTTTCTCAAAGGGTCACTTTACTCTCTTTTAGAGGAGAGAAGAATTCAGTAATCAGCAGTATTTTCATATCCAAAACTGGCATTTACCTGCTGAAACCATCAAAACTAGCTTAAATTCCAAATGGAAAAGCATTGTCTCTTTTTCTTGTTTGCAATGAAGTGCACATTATAGTAATAGCATAATAAGTAGTATGGTACAGGCCTGAGTTATATAATGAATGTAGAACAAAACTAGATTTGCTGAGGCAAAAATGGGATTTAAACAGCTGCTTGGAGTGAAAATAGATGATGCCGGGAAATCACTAGGAAACAGCATATAGTACTAATAATGTCAGCATTATTATTTTCACTTTTCTGACATGTCAGCATGTTGTTTGCAGCATTTTTCAGAATAATAGAATTTATTCAAGCAATTTATCCTTAATGTGTGTAGTATAAATAGTTTATGTTGTGCTTATATATCATATTAACAATATTTGATTTGTCCTTTCTTTACAAATTGGAAACATTGATTTTTCTCTAGTTCACATTTTGCGTTTAGGCTAGTGCTTTCAGTTCCCATTTTAGGTTCTGCACTTTGAAATAAGTTGATTTCTCATAGAATTACGGTCTTTCATAAGAGGGTCTACAAGTGCCATATTCCTTTTTTAAACGTTGCTTGTCTCTTTTGGAACCAGTTAATCCCTTTAAATTTAAGCTTGGTCCATAAAGAGCACTAATAGTTTTCTTCTTATTCAGAACACAAACCTACTAGTCTTGACCTCAGGTGATACTCATCCTGGGTTGTTACTGTTTTAATTCTCTTCTTGTTTCTACTTTGTCCCAACAATAGGGACAGAATAGCCTAAGTCTCAGGCTCTGGAGATAACTGTCAAAGGTTTCCATGCATCTGCTGATGGCAAAGGAACTCATGTACATATAGAACCTTCAGCTTGATTCTTTGAAGTTCTCTAATTTAACTGCCCATTCTTTATTTATCCACTAGCAAAATTTATTTGAATATATTCATTAGTTGCTGCTTAAATGTTTTTGAGGTGCCTTGGGAATCAGTCTATTGATCTGTCAGGCCCACCACGTCTCCTCTTTCATTATTTTCATGACTCAGACATAGCCTCTAGATTTATGGTTTGTTGTTCTTAGCCTGTGATAAAGTTTTAAAGATTTATGAAGTTATTCAAAACTCTGATTAAGACTTACAACTCCATGTAGAGTATTTCAAGACTTGGTAACCACAGTGAGAATCTGTAGGTACATAGGTCCATGGTTGTAGTTCATCTCATTTTTCTGTAGATTGAGGTAGTCTTACAATAAATAACTGAATACATAAAAGTAGGCTGCTGATTCCATCTCTTTTATTTAGGTGTACTTCTGAATTTTTGCATTTGCTTAAGATAAAGACACACAATTCTTTGGCTACGAAGATGTAGAAATCCTCAGCTAGAGTTGTATGCAGGTGTTTTGCATCATTTCTTTATATATACATATACGGAAGTGGATTTACTCTGTCCTTCAGGTGTTTGTGTACTTGTTGGGAGCAAATAAATTTTGAGCCATAAAAGATTGTTTAAGAAAACTTCATAGCTTCATAATGATTGCTTCCAGCATTTCACAAAGCAAAAATTCAAAGCTACTGGTATGTACCTGCAAAGGTACATGAATCCATAGGCAGATACATGATTTGCATCAAGTAGGTGTCTTTCTATTAATTCAGATTCATTGTTAGATTACAAAGATTGAAGACCTTCAGTTCAGCATGCTACAAGAGTGATAAATCTGAGTTAGATCTACCGTTTTGGTCGCTCGGGATTAAACCTTTTGGTGAAGAGATCCATTAATGTGTTTTAAATCTATTGATTCATAGTAGAAAAGCACAATTTAAACTCGGAAGTCACTGAGTGAACTTTCCATTAAGTTAGGGAGACTCTCGTCACAGCTCATTTGATCTTTATGAAGTAGAAAATGTGATGTAGACCACACTGGCATTCTATTAGAGGAAATCATGCATTTAACCATGTAGCAAAATACGGTAGCCAGTTACATGAACATACACCTATTTTACACATGGCTGATCTTCTGAGCATAAAGTATTAACAATGCACATACTATCTTGTTTTAAGGACTATTTACTTTTAAGCCAGTGATATGGGATAAGGTTTAGAGGAAAAAAAAAAATTAATTTACAATTTATATCAAAGTTTTCTAACTGGAAATCAGCCTTGCATAGAAATGTGTGGACATTCTTCAGCTGACATTAGCAAAGACTAATTATAACCCTGGTTTATTTAACAGTATCATCTGAAATTGCTTTTAGGCAAGAAAGAAAAATGTTTAGCATCAAAATGAATTTCTTAAAACTCCTATATTTTAAAAATAACTTTGACTCTATTAGAGGATATAGAAATATGTTCTGATTTATAACGCAGCGTTCTTCTGCATTAGGTTGTACATGAGACTATCTAAAAATCTTTACATTTCCCAGCATCTTTTCTTAAAAAAATAATAGGGTGAACTTGATTTTAGCAGTAGATGTTTACAGTGTGATCTCACAGTTCAGCAGGCTGACAGTTTAACGTGCTTAATGTTACGATGTCTTTTGAATTAATTTGACTTGTTTATATAAACAAATGTATTCACATGTGCATGGACGTATAAAAAAGCCTTTATACAGTTTAGTCACAGTAGACATTTTGTTGCTGTCGGGAAGTTAAGTAACACCTTGAAAGTTGATACAAAATTTGAGGCCAAAACTTCTACATTGAAATGTTGTGGGTGTCATTTGAGGGTAGCTATGATTATATTCTTGATTTATTTTTCTATTCCTGTTCAGATGTCTCCGCGCCTGCTGTCTAGGCTCTGGGAATTTCGATTGGCAGAATTTTTTTTTTTTTGCCTGTTTCTTTTTGCCTTTATGATAAAATGGTATTGGGAGGAAGGAAAATCTTTAGAGTGTAATTCATAGTGACACAAACTCTTTTCACCAGTAGTTTTGACTTATTTTATTGCCAGAAATAAATTATGAGCTCGGAAGTTACAACCTCTGTCATTATGGGCTTATTGTGTATAATCGTAACTGCACAATTGGAACGGGTATATGAAGATTAATGCGTTGTATGGCAACATGTCCTTTCCTATGCAAAACATTCTGTAAGTGTTGAGGTGATTTGTACAAGAATTTTGCAGAGAACGCCTAAGCTAAGTCAAAGTAAATTAAACGTCCCCATCTGGCTGTACTTTCTTGCAAATGGACACAGCTATATATTCTAATGCAAATTACTCTGTTTATTGTAGCTCTTAGTAACAGTGCAGTTTTTCTCAAGCTCTGCGATATGTTCCATTAGTCACGATTTTTCCAGAAAGATTTCTGGATCTTGAAGATGTCTGCACTGAGGAAAAGACAGAACTCTATATTCTAGGTAACCAGCGTATCCTTAAAATGTGGCATTAGTCTGGCAATACTGCAGTGACAGGAGAAGATACTTTTGAAAAGTATAATGCATGTGTTGTTACAGTTCTATTGCAAGATCGTAATTGACAATGTGTGAAATAAATTTCCTAACCATATCTGAATCTGAAAAGAGTTCTAGGGATTAGTCTTTCATCCAAGATAATTCTTTTCATAGAATTAACAAAGCAGCTTTAAGTTCTATTTTTGAAGTATTGGCCTCAAATTATTTTTAATGTTTGTATGGTTTATTTTAGTGGGATTTTTCAGAGAAGTAGTTAAATATGTACTATTAAATATTACTGAAATTAAGAGAAAGAAAAAATACAACTTGTTACCCAGTTCTTCACTCTGGAATGAACTCAGGGAGCAAAACAGAGGTCATTAAATGTTGGCAATAAAGTCGGATGGTTAGACAAGGTAGCATTCCTCACAGTGGCTCAAGACAGATGTGCCTACCCACCCTATAGACTGAATTTATAAAGGGCAACATCAACTACAGGGGAAGTGAAAGAAATGACGTGTTCAAGTTGCATACAGAACTCAGTGAGTGCAGAACTGAACTGGAAAACTGTTTCCAAACCCATGATGGTGTGAGTGTGTGTGTATTATAGACTTACATATGCATACACACATACACCCATATATAATCTTCCCTCCAAACTGGGTTATAACTTCTTGTCCTGTAATGAAGTGCTTATAAGAAGCTTATTACTGGATGCTGAGAGCACTTTGACAAGGTAGTTTGCATTGGTTTTCCCTGTTATTTTTTTTAAGGAAAGGTTTGCACTAGGTCTGATAGTTTTAAGAACTACAGATCTTCGAGTCTGTGCCGTGTTTCTTCTGATGCCGTGAGGTACAAAGCTAGCATGGATATATTCAGATAATATCACGAAGAAATGTGCATATGGAGTCCCATTCCATCCAGTATTATTGTGCTTCTTTAGCCAGATTTTATCGTGACAATTTATATTATACTTATAAAAAAAAGTGCACTATCCCCAACTGATGATGATGATCAATATATTTTCTTTAGCATGCACAGATAAGTGTGTGAGTGCACATGTGTGTGTTTGTGTACAAAACGTATATTTTTATATACAGGAGGCTTGTGTATTCATAAACATGACACGCTGCAAGTCAGCAGTGGTTATATTTTCCTAGTTTCTTTCTAATGTGCTAGCTAGAGGATGTATTTCCATTACCGAGCCGTGAATGAACTTGGAGATGACCTACAGTAGAAGAAAAGATGGGTGAAAGTAACAAGAATGAGATTTTGATTGCTTATCAGTGAATGCACATACTTGCCTTTTCTACTGCCATCTGACCAATGTTATGTCTCGTAAGAAAGTAATTTACAGATAGTTCTAATCCCGTATTCCAAAATGTCAAGGCAAAGATTAGTCCAGTTAGTAGTTTTCTCAGAATTTTTGCTATAAATACTCCGGACCAATTCTCCTGGAATTTCCTTTTTTGTATGGTGGTTAGTACTAAGTGAGGGTTTGATACTGGTAGGTATTACTGGGCAGTCTCAAAGGATAGAAGTAAGTATTTTAACTACATGGTACTTGATTAAAAATAGAGCATTGTGTTTCCACATTGTGTTCAGCTTTTACAGTTCAGCTTTAGAAGTATAATAAAAAGTAGTCAATAGTAGACATAACCTAGCAAAGTACAAATTCATATCCATTTGATTTCAGGAGACAGATGGTATAAATCTGTTTAGATTATATTCAGTTTTCCTACAGAAAGGTGGAGAGATCCAGTATTCTCCACAATCTTGTCATATGAGTAGTTAACTAGGTGTCAAGGGTTATAGATTTCAATCTAATCTCTCTAACAGCATCCCTGGTTTCCTCAGGCAGATCACTTCATTACTGTGTCACAATTCTCCACCTGTAAAAGAGGAATCGGAGTGGTGCTTTGCCTCTACAGTCAGGGCAGGACTATCTTAATTACTAATGTGCTGACACAGCGACTTTGATCTTGGTTAGAGCATCTTGGGCTTGATAAAATACAAATGCTAATACACTTGATAAAAGTGATGTGAGACATGCCACTGATAGTGGTTTCTTCTTGATCAGATCATACTAAGAATTGTTGTCACAGACAGTATAAAGTAACTTGACAATCAATAAATACAGGTTGATACTAGGAAAGAATAATGCAGAGAAACAGTTTGTTACAGAAAAATAAAGTAGCAAGTCTTGTATTTAAAACTACACAGAACAGAAATGAAAGAAAGTACAGACAGTTGTGCTCTGTGAAACTGCGTGTGCAGATTGTTGGGTTATTTTTGTGCTAAGCTAAGGACAAAGTAGAAATTCTTGGTTTTGCCCTGCTGTACCCTGTTGACCCCAAAGTGGATGGAAAAGATGAACTTCTGATTCACTGCAGTCTCACAGTTGTATGGCTTCACACATTTTATCCTGCTTTGAGCTGCAAAGTGACTTCCTTGTTTTTCTTGCTTATTTTTTTATTTCCTCCCAAATTTGAAACAGATTTGTTTAGAAAGACAGACAGACGTGGTTCTCTCTATCTTGTGCTGCTTGCTTCTGCTTGGGTAGTTGGTTAGTGAGCTTAGATGACTAAGCAATTATTAGATTTTCTCTCTGTTTTTCTTTCCCTTTCTTTTTCCCAAGTAAAAAAAAAAGAAAAGTTTTAAAGTATGAGCTTTATGGGTGACTTAAATGCTAGCATCTAGAATCAGGAGAACTTGGAGAGAAACTATAGAAACAGTTCAGTATCCAGACTCGGGCTTTATGATGAATAAATTTTAAGATGCTTAGAAAGTAGAGCCTTATTCCAAAAAAAGGGAGTGACTATTGCCCGAAGAAGTGAGTAGTGCCCACATATACTGAACGCAGACACAATGCAAAGACTCTGGCTGGGTCGTTTCAAGCTGAGAAGACACTTCTGATGGAAGGTTGCGTATTCCACCTCCTGAGAGGTGTGTCTACATGTGCGTTTCTTGTATTTAGTTGGAGCTTTGAAATGGATCAGGTAAACATGTACACACAATATTCCAGAGTCCAGCATTACTTACAGTAAAATACCAAAATCTGTCTCTGACAGAAGTCAGACGTTTTGGTACAAACCAGCCAGAGTGATCAGACTTGTTTGCATATTGAATAGCAGCCAGTGAGTTCTGATTATTCTCAGACAAGCGCTCAGGGTTCCAGTTTACTGCAGCTTAGTATAGAAAAATAAATCTTTTTTGGTTTGTTTCATCTGGGGGGAGAGGTGTTTTCTGTTGGGTGGTTTATTTTTTTTATGGCTTTTTTTTTTCCCCCAAAAAGCGAAAATATTACCCATGTATCCATGAGATACAGCAAAACTTGATAGTTCTTTTGAATCATTCAGCTGTGATCACATATAAACACTTTTGATTACTGATAGAAATAGTGTCTGGATTCCTACTTTTCATACCTTTTAAAATCATTTGAGACACTGTTTTATGCATCTTTATTCTTATAGGAAATGGTAGTCCTATAGTTTGCTAGTAAAATTAATCTTCGGTACAGTTGTTTATCTGATCTATGCATTCATTAATAAAGATTCCCTGCTGTTGTTGGCTCCAGCACAACTTAATTAATTACTATTTGAAATATGGATGAGGTAAATGATCCAACTTAGTGAAACAGGAGAACAGCTGTTACCTTCTTTGATGTTTGAAGTCATTGGCTTTTCTCCTTATTTGTGTGTGCCATCCCTTTTTTCATCTTACGACAATAATTCCATAAATTCTGGTCTCGGATTCATCTGTAAACCCTGATCCCTGTCTTGTCTTCCCACTGTGTTGTCTTGTTCTCCTCTGTACGCACCCTTTTATCATCTCCTCTTACAGCCATCCGTTATTGTGTCTCCCTCCTTTTCTTTGTCATAGATTTTCAGGATCCTGTTATCCTTTTTCTTTCCAGTTCCTTTCTTCAGTCATTCGGCATTCTTGAAAGCCAAGTGAGTTGTTTGTCTCTACGCTGGAGAAACTACTACTTTTGCCATCTTTCCTTGTGATATATTTTTCTAGCAGCGTATGTCTATGTGGTTTCTCAAAACAACATTATGGAATTCATTAAAAGTTTTTCCTAAATATTTCCATTTACCCTATTAGTCGTGCTGTTATTTTCTCTGGTCAATTACTAAACTAGATTGATTTTTGCTTCTCTGTCTACCTATTTTTTCCCCCCCTTCTTTTTATTTTTCCTGTCTGGAAGAGACACTGACAGCTAGTTTTTAAATAGCACCTCAGATGGCTGCAGGGTTTCTCGTCAGCTACAGGCAACAGCATTTCTGTGCAATCAAGTCCTGTAAAGAGAGGAGAGAGACATTTTAGTCCTGCACCCACAAACTCTCTCAGTATCTTAGAATATCCTCAGTATCTTTCCCATGAATATCCTGGTACTTTAAGCTATGGTGTTCTCTCACTTGATTTTTTCTATACTCAGAAATTATTTTTTGAGATTTTTATCTCTGAAGCTTGCATGGTTTGTTAAGCACTGCTCTAGTTGACCCTGCCCTGAGCAGGGGGTTGGACTATGATCTCCAGAGGCCCCTTCCAACCTCAACCGTTCTGTGATTCTGTGAAGTACAAGTGAAACAATAAAGGAGAACAAAGAAATAAGCATGGAAGACACTGTGTGTTCACTGAAAGAAATATCATGCTGAACTAACAAATGTCATTGTAGAAGCACTTTAACCTACTTCCCTCAGCACAGAAGATGTAAATCCCAATTGCAATATGTCAGAGAAACTGAAACACCCAGTGGGATACATCATATTAGGCTTTATTCTAGAATAAAGCCAAATAACAAGTAGTATTCTAACTCCTTTATTTGTTCTGTGAGCTGTATGTTGACTGTTTTGTATATGCTTTGGCAATATAGCTTAAATTATTTTAAGGGAAAGACCAAAATGAAAGAATATGTTCAGAAACCCTTGACTAACTCTTATGTATGAAGGCATCTATTATTTTATTATTTCCAAAGAGGTTTTATGATTTCAGAACTGAATAGCCGGGGAGGATTTACAAATATTTATAGTATGTAGGACTACAGAGACCTCTAAAAATAGACTACAGTTGTTTATGCTTTTATAAATAGAGAATGAAGAAAATGTTACATTCTCCATTTTAGAGACAGAAAACAGGAGTATTTAATGAAAAAAAAAGTTTTTTATGAAATTATTGAAACAAAAGAGATCGTGAGGTAGGGAAAATACTGAAAACGTCATAAATCTAGGACTTTCATTTTCAGGAGTGTCATTTCTCAGACTACTGTTATAGAATCAGACGTTTTTAAAAGCAAGGAAGTCTTGAAGCTATTTTCTTTTTAAAATGAGATTTTTGGATTACAAAAAAGGCTTTATTTTCTTTATAGACGTAGATGGAAGTCCCTTCATTTCACTTGTATTTGATTCTGATTATCTTGGGCCACAGAGTAGGGGTTGGGGCAAAACGAGCGGGAAGAAGAAAATAATAGAGACAGAATTTTTCATTGTCCGAAAAGGTATTTTCTTCTATCCCTAGAACCAAGAAAACCCTTGTACTTTGAGGAGTGGATAATGTTTTATCAGTCTTAATACATATGGAACCAAAAATGCTCGTGGAAAGGTTGTCTGTTGGGTTCAGTCTACTTGTTCAAAAGATTTATAAGGGAATGGTATTGATTACTGGTTTTTCTCTAGTTATTTGGGGCCAGCTATTTAAAGGAATTACATAGATTTAAAAAAGTCAAATTGTATAATGTGTAATTAACACCTGTTGCTCACTGTCTTACCTTATAAGTGTCCCTTTTCTAATTGCTGTCCTGGTAACTTTTTTGTATGCCTTCCTGCTGTCCCTTCCACCTCCTCCTTATTTTTGTCATTTATAAAAGCAGTAGATTCAGTTACGCCTGACTGGGCTATAAATGTTTATCAACTCTAGTCTATGTATTCTCCCGTTTCCTAGTCTCTTCTGTAATTTTTTTTTTTTCGAGACTTTATTTTCCCTACCTTCTCTAACGTCTGATCTGTTTTGCGTGTTGTGAAACCTGAGAGGCTCCCACATCCGTGGTGTAACGCAGTGCCGTAGGGGGCACCTGAGCTACCCCTGAGCGGACACTTACACCCAGAGCGGGGTGAGCAGAGCTTTGCCCAGCCCCCAGCTGAGGTCCTGGGAGAAAGACGGAGGCATTTGCCAGGCACTGAGTGGTTCAGATAAGCCAGTGCCAGTTCTAACTCTCAGCTGCTTTACTTAGCCGTTCTTACTGCAGTGCAGGGATATAACTTGGTAACAGTGTGAAAATGAAAAAAAAATAAAATAATTCCAAATGGGAGTTGAGTTGTGGAATGTGTGTTTGCGAATGAAGAGCAGACAGAGTCTTTTAAAGAAACGTTATCAGTCATTATAACAGCTGGTGGGCTCAACTTCCCAGAATAACATGTATTTTGTGTACAGCATTGCACAGAGAAGACTGAAGTAGGAATTTAAAGGACAAAATGAAGGAAGGAGCCATGTATTGAGAGGATCATTGTCTCCTGAGACAATCAATAGTTTGGGAGGGAGGATTGTGGGCTAATTCCAGTGATGGCCTTCTGTCTGGGTTGCGTTCGCCTTTTTTGTCCATATTCCATGGTTATTGATCATTGGTCTCATTTAGAAGCTTTTTTTAATGCTCACTCTGTTCTGCCAATGGCAAAATAGACACAGGAAATAGGGAGAATATTTACAGGTTATGCAGTTGTGAAAATTTTTAAATGTGTGTTTGCCAAAACTTGCTGATAGTTTGTAGAGTTCACCATAGTTCTAGACATGCAAACCTCTGTATTTTTCAGGTGTTGGTTCATTTTTGAGGGAATTTGAAGATTGGATCTGTGTGTTTTTCTGCAGTTAGAGCAGACGCTGTACATGTAGCATAGCTTTTGTTGCTAGCAGAGGTTTAGTATACTGGTGCATTGCCCAAGTTTGTTTATTTACTTTAATATACATTTTCCTCAAAATGTTTCGTGCGCAAAGAATTGTACCGATGAACTGTATGATGACCAGAAAATAGATGCAGCAGAGTCGAGTCATGAATTCCAGAATATTGAGGTTTCACCTCCCAAGATTTCTTATTTGCCACCTGTGCTGAAGACATAACAGTTTTAATCTCCTTTTTAAGTTAAATGTGAGTTCTAATTGTAATGAAAGTAATAAAAAGTCAGTCAGATTTTTTTTCTGCCTATTATATGGTGCACTACTTTGTACATGTTTTAGCAGTATCTTTTAAGCTCTTACTTATGAAGGGGTTTATTATTTCCGAAGAGACTTTATTTCAGTTTGACCCTGGCAGATGAAGTCATGACTCTTATCGCAGGGCCATAAGATAATGACAAGGGGGATTTTTAGGGTTTTAGTTGTTTTGGCTGAGGATCTTGTATGTATTATTGCCCCTTTGTCAGCGATGACCACTCTGATACCCAAATCAGCTGAACGGTACGTGCATTTATGTTGCTAGTTTTGAAAATACATATTCAGTGCTAGTCAAAATGAACAAGAGTTTTCCTGTGGGAATAAAATACTAAGATTATGTCAAGATAATGTAATAATATATGTTCAGATATCCACATATTGAATGTGACTGTAGGAAGAGTTTGGGAATTTCTAAGTGGCTATAATAAGCAGATTACTTGAGTTGCAATGAAACTGGCTCCCTTGTACTGAGCACAGCGAACTCAAATTTCAAGAGATTCATTTTTTTATTAGTGCCTTAATATTTCTATAATAAAAGAAGACTTCAAAGAGGAGAGATTAAAAAAGAAAAGTAAATAAACCGGAAAAAATATAATTAAGTTTTGACCCCTTAAATTGCTAACCTTCAAAGCTAATGCTGGAGAAGCACAATATTATTAGCAATAAAAAGAATTTACTTTGCCCTTTTAAAATTACCATAAACCAATTGACTGAGATGGAATGATGTTAATATTTAAGAAGTAGGACACTAGATTCTATTATCTCAGAAACTCTGTCACCTGGTACACTCTGTAGTCCTGTTATCTAATTATTGTCCTTAAATTGCATTAGTGTGCCAGCAATTTGTCTACTGTTGGAAAAGTAATTGACATTTGGGTTACTGCTTCATATTTGGGAGACTCACTAGCTGGTTCCAAAGAGTCCTCTTCTGTCAAAGCAGATTATCTTAATTTTACCTAAAAGAAAAGAGAAAGTCTGTGTTTAACAGTATGTCACTTATATAGTGCTCTTGTAATTTGGTATTAAAATTCAGGTTATATGTCAAAGCTAATTGTCAACTGATAAAAGGAAAAAAAAAGTTGTGACAAATTAATAAATGACACTTCTGACTTTAAATTAACTTTAGTGCAGTCCACTCTTTCACTGAGTGTGCAAGCAGCCATATACTGATACAAAGAGCCAAAGCAAATACTGTGATGATGTGGATAGTGGGGAATGTTGGTTTCTTGGCATCTAGTGTACTCGGTGTTTAAATCTACAGACGTTTGGTCGGTAGATGGCTATAGTCATAGAGCGGCGGTCACACACACGTGGATGACCTCTTCCATGCTCCAAAACTGAGGCATCATAAAGATGTTGAAATACTCTATCTAACCGAGAAACTGCGTGGGGATTTGCTTAGTACACACATGATACTGGGGTGTCTGCCTCTTTTCAATGGGGTCAAGCACCAGATTGTAAGGATTTCTTTGTAAAAACTGATGCTACTTCTGCCCTGGATTTCCAGCTGGTTAGGTAATGTTAGCTTCTGTTTGGCTTCACATATCTGTTCTAAAGCAAGTGGCCTACTTTGTTTTCTTTAGCTGTAATTGTTGGGGTTTTTATTATTTTCTTTAATAATGTGTGTGTATTATCATTAAAATAAAAACTAATTAGATTTCAAATAATATTTTTTCTAACTAATATATGTAGTCTTTCTCTTGATGTTCTGTAGTAATTTTAGTTTCCTGTTTTGTTAGCGTTTGGAGGAGGAGTGCTTCCAAACTCTTTTTACACAGCAGCCTGTATTTTAGCAGTTACATTGCACTGAATATGTTTCTGTTCCTCTGCAAAGGGTTTAGTTCATGACTGTGTACAGTTAAATTCTTGAAACCTTCCAGATTAATGTAATTTGGGATCTAAAGTTGATTAGAGATGCATGATTACAAAATGCACATAATAATTTATGTGACAACTGGAATTAAATTTAAAAGATATTTAAATTACCATGAGGAATGTAGTTGTCTAGTGATGGTGATAATTTTGCTAATATAATTTGTTTAGGGACTTTTCAGTTTATGTTTAAAACAAGAAAATCTTAAAGCTCTTCAAAATTATTTTTTTCATACTGCTATTGCATAAAGTTTAATGCTCCAACTAATAAGATTGGTAAAGGCAGTGTAATCCAAGTGAAACAATTAGGAATGTTGGCTATACCTGAAAACCTCCTCTGAATTTCTTTTGACTATAACTTTCAAAAAAGATTTAGAGCACTGATTACACGTCGTTAGAGGTCTCTGCCAACATGTCTTTAAAATAGTTCATCTTCCAGTGATAAGAATCAGGATTGTCTCTCCTCTTGATGGCTTACATAATACAGTCGTCATCTTTCAACCATTAGTACAAATTTGTTAAGGCCTCTTACGGGCCGTGTAAATTAGTGGACTATTTTACATAAACTCTGTTTTCTCTTCCATCTCTCAAAAAAAATTTTTTTTAAGGGAGTCTATAGAAAACTGTAAGCGAACTTGGTAAAATTATCAAAGTATCAAAAGGTTTCTGCGATCATTTGTGATAGTGTAATTCCCCATTAAAACCATGTTTGGAAAGCAAGCATTTTGCCCAAAAAATGCATGAAAAGGAAGTGAGTTTTCAAAAAAATACTTGAGTTGATTCTGCAGCTAAAGTGGTAATGCAATGAAAGCTTGTATAGTGAGAATGGCAACATCTATCATAAAGAAAATCTGAAAATTAAGTATTTCAGAAGAACAGTGTCTGCATACTGTACTTTATATGAATAATGTGCTACTGTATCAAAGCAGCTAAAGCTGTAATCTGAGAGCATCTGCAAAGCACTGAGCAAACTGCTCCCTTTCTGGACTGTCTTTTCTTCATCTGAGATTACTCTGAGCTTATTACTTTTCAGAAAAGCAATATTGTATTAATAATTATTAGTAATTACATGTTTTTAAAATTCTAACGTCATAGTTCAAGAGAGTGAGTGAGAGTGAGCTCTAATTGATCAAGGGTATTCAGAGATAATGTCTCTCTTTTTTATGGACTGTTCAGATTGTACTTGGAGAGGGACAGGTGACTTGCAGTGACCAGTGGATTACATTAACATAACACTGTGAGTCACCTGAGTCAAATGCTAACTGTTATTTTGCTTTAAAATTCTAATAGTACCAATAATGAGGCAACTTTACTGTTAAAACAGGAAAAGAAAAATAACCTTTTTGCCCCAAAGAATGGTGTGTTTAAAAGGTCAGAGCTGTACCTGGAAGCAGAGAGATGCTCAGTGGTAATGTGTCTGCACATGGGTAATAATGGTAATTCAAAGTTCTTGAAATGCAGTAAAAATGTAAGTTTTCAGCAGGGCAAAGGACACTGCAGAAGAAACAGTAATTCCTTAGATTTAGGATTCTTACAATGCTGTTAAGAAAGTTCGATATGGCTGGGCTTTTAAAGAGCTCAGGACCAGAATTTCATACTCTCAGCCTACACAGCAGCTGCTAGATTTTCAAAATAGCTCAACTCCTGACAGTTCCTGTTCTGCAAGGCATAGAGCTCTTACAAAAGTCTGTCTTTCATTTGGGTGCCAAAATGAGATCTGAACTCTCATGAAAAACTGACTCTCATGAAAATCTGTGAGTACACTGATTTCTTGGGGGGAAAAAGAAAGAAAATAAAAATCCGTAAAGTGGAGATGAAAATTAGATTATAGCAGTATATTTATTTCTTAGCAATTAATTTCTTGGCATGATTATGATAGTATTCTGATTACCAGAAGTACTATTCTCTGAATAGTTGTTAGAGGACTACATATACTAAAAATAAAAGATGACCTGTATAGTTATTTCTAATGGATTCATCTTTCTCATTAACGCCACTTCTCTTTACATTCTCTGGTGCTGTCTTTTTGAGGCACACAGAATAATGATCACATGGACTTTTCCTCTAAAGTTTAATTCAGAAAGGAACAACTGTATATAAAATGTATGTGTATGCTTAATGCAGGTATGATGTCAACTATAGATGCAAAAAATTCTAGTTTAGATATGTACTCCTTGAAAGCCAGTTGTCTCCCTAGCCTTCTAAATAGAAAATATTGAACTTCAGTAGATGAGAAGAGGGAACTTTGCTCTTAACACTGCCTACTGTGAAACTGGAAGAAAGGGAACTGCTAGTGAAACTTGTATCTTCACAATATTTACATAATTAAAATATAAAATGTTACATCAGTGTTTTGTCTGGAGCAGAACTGGTTTTCAGTAATGTGTGGGGATTTGTAACTATGTTTAACATGGACAGCAGCAGAAAGGGAAAGTAGTTGTTGGCTTTAGAGAGATCTCTACAATGTGGTTCACACATACGTAAGAATGTTGTCTTTCAATTTAAAATTAAATTTTGCTTGTTACCACGTGTAATCTCTGCACCATTTTGGTAAACTTTTCTGTGGCATTATTTCCTTGGAGATAATGGTTTCCAGTGATTTATGTGGTACAAAACTGTGAATGTTACTTTTAACAATTCCCAGTCTGTGGCTCTTTAATTCTATACTTTGTCTGGCAAGCAGAATTTATCATCAATATATACTTTACAATGGAATAAATACTAACATGTCTTGGAATACGTATGCAATAAGTGTATATATGTAGATATACTTGCACATTTATATACGCATGATGTAAATGTGTGTGTATGATGTAGATGTCGCTGTGTGCCTTTCCCGTCTCATCTATCTTGGTGCAGTAGTTCAACGTTTTCCTCAAAAGCTTGAAGTTCTTGAAATCTCATTCATATTTGAGGGTACTTTCAAAAGTACCTACACATCCACTTACTGAATCTATGAAACGCTTCCTGAAATGAGAAGAAAGCTGTGCACTCAGGCAACAATAAATATACCAGGAGCACTAATATGCTGTCCAAACAACATTCATAAAGGTTGAGAAAAAGTTCACTACCCTCAAGAAAACAAACCTTTTTTTTCCCTTTTGTAGCATCTCCGTTCAAACAAATATACTGAAAAAGCAAATTCTGCAGCAGATGCATAAGCTAACAAATTAATTTTAATGCCAGCTTTTCATTTGAATTGTGTTTTGCCATTTTTAGCATTAGCTCCATTAACGTAAGTATGTATATAATTCATATTATGTCATTGTATATATATTGTGTTCTGTATATTAGGCTTTTTATAAAGAAAAGAAAGAATGCAATTCAACATAATGTCTTCTTTCATTCTATTTCAAAACTTGTCTTTGGGCTTGTTGGAAATTTGTTTATATTTTTTTTCCTCCTGTTAATGTAGGCATTTAAGAAGGCTGAGCTGTAGTTTTCCTGCACATATCTAAAAGGAGTCAGTCCTGTATTAGCATTGTTTTGTAAATGAAGAGATTACAATATCACTGCCCAGTTGCAGAAATATATTTGCTTCCAAGGTTTATATATATCTGGTACAATAAACTATAGCTCTGTTTATTACCAGCTCTCTGACGAGGTGTCCCCATACCTCAGAGGGTAAGCTGGCAGTTGTGTAGTAGCCACTGAGATATGTGCTCTGAACTCTTCTATTCTACATACCTGAAACCTCCTGCAAACATTCGTAGGCAGATGAAGGTAGTGAACAAAGATGACAACCTTAAAAATTCTCTGTCTCTGCATGAATGACTTGGCGTTGCTGAGCTGAGCCCAAGGCTGATCTCAAGATTTTGTTGAGTTGAAGTTAGACCAACTTTCCCATGACACTATCTATAGAGGAATTTAGAAAATATGTAACTTCCTTTTCTCTTATTCCCCAATTATTTTTTTTAAAGGCAGTAGTGGCATCTTTTTGCCTTTTACAGACTTATGCAAAATGAGTATTTTCTTGGAGTAAGTGCCAGAAGGCACTTTGAACTGAAATGTTTAAAGAAAGTCACCTTGAAAATGGATTTATTTATAAAAGTTTTATGTCTGTAGCCGTCCGTGAGTGGACATCTAAATGTAGCAAGGAGTTGCTAACGTGGTATTCCTGTTGTTGAGCAGGACCCTATAAAACTATCGGCAGCATATTCAACTGAATTAACAAGCAAAAATGTCAAAATAAATAAGGTGTTGTTTGCCAGAATTAAAATGTACAAACTATTTCTCTCCTACAGATTTTAGGACAAGTAGGGTAGCTTAACTTGAAAACTAAAATCAGAAACACCTACTTCTTATATAATAAGTGTATGAATGTTTTGGGATGTGCTCGATGGGTAACTAGTGAGCACCACTGAGGTGTTTTCTGGGTGCTGAGACATGCTCGAAAGTCTTTGGAAGGTTTAATGGTTGAAGTGGAGTGCTGTTGCTTCAGTCTTCTGAGACATCGGGATGCAAGTTACTGGTGCTCTTCACAGTCTCTCCAGAAACTCCTTCTTTATGTCTCTGAATAAAATTCGAAAGAGCGTAAGATGAAATTAAGAATAAATTTAAAAAAATTTATTTTCTACTATGTTTTTATTTTTCTGATATGTGTTAAAAGATCATTTGCAAATATGTTTACTCCTTATCCTGTTGTCTTTAATCATGCAGTTAGAGAAAGGATTTAACTTTTAGCCATGTTGGCTTTACATGATTGATCCATCCAAGAGCTGAATTGCCTGCAGGTCAAACACGAAAGGAGGTTGTAGCAAGGTGGGGGTCGGTCTCTTCTCCCAAGTAACAGGCGATAGGACAAGAGGAAATGGCCCCAGGTTGCGCCAGGGGAGGTTTAGGATGGATATTAGGAAAAATTTCTTCACCAAAAGGGTTGTCAAGCATTGGAACAGGCTGCCCAGGGCAGTGGTGGAATCACCATCACTGGAGGTACTTAAAAGACCATGCTGAGTGACATGGTTTAGTGGTGGTTTTGGCAGCGTCAGGTTGATGGTTGGACTCAATGATCTTAAAGATCCCTTCCAACCTGGATGATTCTATGAGTTAAAATGAAAAGTTTGGTGGATTTTTTCTAGAAATATTCTTGCCTTGCACTTAGCATGCAGAAAGGTCACAGATGAAAGATCCCCTGCCACTGTGAAGCAGAGCTGGGATTGCGCTAATAGATGCTTTCCTCAGATGAAGCAGGCAAACCTAGTACTGTACAGTATGTCCGTTTTGTGTCTTGACAGAGAGGGAAACAAGAGAAGAGAAAACTGAGGCCTAGAGTTTTGGAAGGCTGAAAAAAATAGCTGAATCCTCAGCATATCGATGTGGAGATTGCCAGTCCTGATACATCTGGGGAACAAATGTTTGTGCCCCGTTCTCAGGAACTTGTCTCTGTTGCCATAATAAATTAACCCTGGTTGTGGGAGTTAAGGGGCTCCTCTCAGAGCTGTGGTCATGCTCATAGGATAACAAAACTTTTGACAGGCCTAAAAAAAAGAAAAAAAGAGGAAAATCTTGCCTTGATTTAGAAATGGTAAGACTGTATGGAGATGTCAGTGGGAAATGCACACCCTTTTCAATTAGCCTCTGTACACTCGGGGGTGGAAATCATAAAGACTTTTCAGTCCTTTGTTTTTTTTCCCCAGACCTGACATGTGAGGGGTTTCTTTTTTTAATGTACCTTCCACTAACAATTCCCCTGCCTTGCGGCCTCAGACCTTTGCTCTCTGTGAGAGTCTCTGTTCCTTTGCCAGCGATGCTTGGGCTGATCAATTGAGTGAGTTTTGGCCAGGTTGGATTAGAGAGTAATCCACGTTTTGTTGATTTCTCACAGTAATTGTTTGATTTAGGACATTGGATGTTCTTTTTGATTTGTCATTTTAATGTAAACCAGTGGAGAGCCTTGCGGAGTGCTGCAGTGGAACATAATCCTCATTTTTACTAGCACATCTCTTGGGGACTTAATCTGTGTTTGCATTTTGTGTAGCTTCTACAACTTAGAAATTCTGGGCACTTTACAGACTTTAATGAGCTGAGCCTCCCAGCTTTGCTGTTACGTAAAGGAGTCTCTGTTGTTCCTATTTTATATGTGGAAAGAAAAGCATATAGATACTAAGTGATTTGCCCAAGGTTTCTTGACAGTGTAATGATTGACCTGAGACTAAACTGGTGGACCTAATTTGTTTGTTTTTTTTTTTTTTTTCCCTAAGCAATAGACTGTTGTGAATTGTCTTTCAAAACAGTGTTCAAAATCTTTCAGGTTCAGGCTTTCAGGTAGAGACTGTAAGAATGTGTGAACTTCCTACCTTGAAGTGTTTACAGTCTGAGAATGGAAAATAGAAAGGGCACGGAAGCACAGGGAAATTGTTACATGCCTGAAATCACACACAGCTGCTGGCAAAAGAATGAAGTATTAACCATTTTTCAAAATAATTTCTTTAATATAATTTTTACTGGATATTTCCAAACTCCTTGTTTGTCTGATAGTTCAAGTTTCTTTTTTTCTGTATTTCAGAATCTCTGTAAAAGGGATGTGTTTAATGGGAATGGCTTAGTTGGAAGTTAATTTTAAATATGGCTTAATAGGATGAAGAGTTTATTTAAAGATTTATTAAATATTAAAACTGGAACTGTTCATTTAGCCTGTCTGCTGGGCTGGGGAGATACATACACATGCCTTTTGTGAAAAGTGGTAAAATGCTGAGGATGTACTTTTATGTTCTTATGGGTTCTCTTAGATCTACAAACAAAATCTATATGATAGAAACGATCTTGGTTTTGTAAAAAGCTTCAGTGTTCTGATTTTTTTTTTCATTTAGTCTATCGCCCAGTCCCCTTTAACTAGCCAGCAAGAACACAGCACTGAAGTAAAAACTGTCCTCAGGTTCATATTAAGACCAGATTAGGTATGTGGCATGTTGGTACTATTTGCCTTGATAATTTTTTAAAAGGAGGAGGAGCTCTGAGTTTGGTTTTGCGTTTGGTTTGTTGGGGTTTTTTTGAGACCATATCTAGTATGTTTCCCAATACTTCTATAAAATAGCAGTAGATCTCATTTTCATAGTTGTTTAGTGACAGATGCTTTAAAGATTTTTTTTGATTGGTTGGTTGGTTTTTTTGTCATGAAGGACAGTAGTTTTCAGGTCTGTAAAGACTGAAATGGAGAAAATTGAGTCTTTAGAAATACTGGAAGCTGAGAAGAGGGATAATGGCAGAAATAGCTGGCTTGTCTTTATGGGTGCAGGGTGTTAGGAAATTGAGAAGTTCTGAACTCCAGACGTTACTGAGATTGTGCCAGTAACGGCAGTAGGTATTCGTGCTCAGTACCTGGTAGATATCTGAGAAGAAATGGGAGGTTGCTGGAATTCATCTTTGAAAGTGTTGGGATAAAATTTTACATCCAGAGCCTCATCTGGTAGCTTTCTCTGAAGCTGTTTCGATTCACGCAGTGTGAAGAAAAAGAACTTTCTAGTCTAGATAAAAGGATGAGAAGGAGGTAGAAAAACTTCAAATATAGACTCTACAGAAACAAAGATAATCTGTTTTCATTACACTTATGGCACTGATGTCTTTTGTATTCAAAGGAAGAATGTAGGCCTTGATTTCTTCTTGAATTTGAGACAGCTATGGCTATAGTCCCCTAATTGTGTCATACTTCATCCAGTGCTCCGATAGCTGTGTTAATTCCCAAATAATATCAAAGAAGAACTCTAGATGGTGATCAAGTATGTGGGAGTTGTCTTTAGGAAAGAGATGGATAAAAGGAACGACTAAATACTGAATATGGAAATGAAATCTGTTTCTGATCACTCGAGGAACACTTCTTTTCTTCAGTCCATAACTGTGGGAATTCAAAGCTTATGCAAAAGAAGGCAGAGCTGCAATGCGTAGTGAAGAATGTGCTAAAAATGAAAGCTTACATACTGACCAAGCAACTACCCCCAAAAAATAGATATTACCACTCTTTTCGTACTGGATTGAGGTTGTAAATAATGTAGTTCATGATATCAATACCATTTTATTACCTTCAGCACTGTGTTCCATATCCTAGGTTAATAAAGCAGTTCTTTTTTCTTTTTTCTTTTTTTCTTTAAAATTAATTTACTGAGGACCAATGCGGTCATTTCGCATGGACAGCAGAATAATTTGAAACAGTAAGAAAAAAATTGCAAACAAATTTTTTGTTCATTTCTTCAGGAAGTGGAATTGCTGTGTGGATTGTTTCCAGTGCTGCCCAGGGGAGGCCTTGTGACAGACCATGAGGTCACCTGGCGGATTTAAAAGGCTTATTTGTGGAATTAGAGTTGAGATTTGAAAAATGTTTCAGTGAAGAATTGGCGCCTATTCTGGATTACAAAAGACATTTCTCGTTTCCTTTGAATAATGGCTCCAAATGTGAGTGGAATATTTCAGCCTATTGTTCTCACATCACGGCTCTCTTGGGATGGAGGAGCCTTTATGCTTGGTATTATCTGCGTGAAATACCAAGTAGAAAAAGGAGAGAGAGAAAGAGTCCACGTGTCTGTGTGTGCGTGTGTGTTTATGTGTGTTTCCAGTACCCACTTTGAAAGAATTTGTATGATTTATATGAGAGAGGTCCAGGTTGTTATGGATAGTCCCTGGGATCTAGGAAAGCTAGTTTTATGATTTTGCTCAGGAAAAAAGTAGTGCTGTTAAAGGATAGAACATGTATCATTCTTTTGTAAATAAAAAGAAAAATGCAATTTATGCATCGAGTGGGGGTAAAATTAGCATAAAAAGAGAAAAATGTGATATCATGTAATTTATTTTTTCTAATGCTCAGTACCAAAGGATTGTTTTCTGCAGTAGTAAAAAAGTGTGACGTATATTTCCATGCTCCCTACACAATCCCAAAGACATGGTATATTTGAAAATTGACACATTAACAACTTTTAGACAAGCAGAAATGCAGGTTTTTAACATGTGATTTTAGTTCTTTATACCTTTGTGTTAGTTCCATTCATACACATGTGTTCAGGTGGGATCTGTGTATTAATTACATATTCAAAGACTATAATTGGTAGTTTGCAAAGTTTTGTAATGGATATATAAACCACCTTTTTTTTTTTTTTGGTGGTTTAGTTTTGTGTGGTGTGGAATTCTGAGCAAGATACACTATAGAGAATGTGGTTTGGGTTTTTTTCTGAAGTACTGAATTTATATACAGAAGTTGTTAACTGATACGTATGTAAATGGAGAATGCTTAATTCTATCCATTGTAGCATTTCCCTTTGCAACACCTTTCTGGTGCTTTAATTTTTCTTTTGTCCAACCTCAGCAGATGCCTAGATATGTCTGTATTTCATTCCATTCTTTCTTTTTCAACAGTTGAGGGAAGTTCATCAAACCTGTTCTGGGGCCCTTTGGTGCTGATGCTATGCTTGGGCTAATTAGCAGCCATTCATTGTATTTGCCCTCTGCCTGTGGGACTGAAATAATATGAAGAGTGCAGAGCTTTCCATTCTTTGTGTGCCCCAAAACCTCTTCCCAGATGATTTGGTATCCTTAATAAAGAAAAGTAGGAAGGATACAGGGAGTCAGTGAACTGCTGCTCCACGGTTGGAATCTCTGCGAGGTGCGCCAGGCGGTTATGATGCGTCAGTAGTATCCATCCCCAAACTGCCAGGATTCTGGAATTTATTAGAGGAAGAGAATCATGCTATGTCCCTAAATCTCTCTGAGACTCAGTGGTATCATCCGCTGCCATCATTGCTGGAAGAAAATCCAGACGAAATGAATGTTTTGCATATCTTGCAGAATGTATGCAGAATGAGGTTTGCATAAATGAGGATGTTTTTCATACAAATATTTGCTAATAACTGCTCATCAAAATCACTTAAAAAAATCTCTGAGGGAGTTGATTTTAAGCAAAATGGAAGCAAAATGACCAAAGGGTTTCTATAAAAGTTCTTAATGACAACCAGTTTTACTTCGATGGGTAGAAACTGTAAGACAATCAATACTCATAGTCTTATTATTCATTTTGGTGTCGCAATGTCATTCTCACAGGGTGTTTCGATGAGCTCTGTGGGGCGCGCGTGTGTCCTGCACACCCTGTCGCTGCGGTGCCAGGCTCTCTCTTGCCTGCACAGAGCCTACGTCTGTTTGACCACCTTCTTAGATAGGTGTTGGGTAGGAATTCTTTTTCCTTTTTCTAAACATTTTAATCTTACATTAAGTACTTATTTAAGAAGAACAAAATGGTCTGTATTTCTTCATTTGGTTTTGTAAGTTGTGTGCAGTATTCTAGTACTATGGGAGCTGTTCTAGGTGGAGTAAAAATATTACTTGCCATTATTTACCGCGGGTGCACCTTGATTTGGTCACTGTGTAGTTGTTCAAATAATACAAGGTTATGTCATAGTCTTACAGCAAACTTACTAAATTAAAAAGGTTACAGAAGAAATTATTTTGCTCTCTGGCCTTAATGTATGCTTTATTTTTCTTTTTTTCTCCTCCTCTCCAGTTTGAGTCGAGGCTAAAAAGTGATCTTGTTTAAAAGATGACTTATCTACAAGTGACCTTATCTATGATTTGTCTTCTTTCAGTGAGTCAAGGCTGAACATTTATTATTGTTTCGATCATAATTTTTTTTTTAGATGAAATTAGTTCTTAATTGAATACTACATTCGCTACTCAGATACTCTTTGAAGTGCAATATGGGAACTGGAGCTTCTGACTTGCACTCCTGAAATGCGTTGGCTGATATTTTTCTGTAGCTGTGCTTCTCTGACCACCATCCTCTTATTATCTTCTTTACCTTATCACTACTTTGCTGAAGTATTATTATACCAAAACTGGATATTTTTAATATTTTACTAGGAAAACTTTTCAACCATCTTCAGAGCTCTAAAAACCTATGCTTTTGAAGTACTTCTGCCACAGTAGTTTTAATGAAGCTAAACAGAACAAGGAACATGATTCCTTTAAACATCAGCATTTCTTGACGGAATGGAAAAATTAATGGGTGAAATCCCTTGGAGGCCATGGAAGTTTTCCCATTAATTGTAATGATTTTGCATAGAAACCACAGGAAGAGAAGAAATAAGAGTAACTATATGTAAAGTTAGGCATATAAACGATTGCTAATCAGAGTGTTATGAAAAATTCTTTATTTTCAGTAGCAAAGGAGCTGTGATAGAATGCATGATCTCTTAGTGAACAGCACAGTGCAATCTAATAGTGAAAGTGTTAATTTTCTGAATGACCATAGTATTATTACAAACAGACCCAATAAAATTTGAGTTGATGGAAGAAATTTGAAATAGTGTTGCATTACACCAGTGAAGAAGTGTAGACAAACTTGAGGGTTTTTTTATTCTTAAGAGTGTCAGTATATTAATTGGCATTATCCAGCAATATGAAAAAAATGATCATTATGAGAAAATCATACTGGATTTTGTCAGATAATGCTTTTT
The DNA here is from genome assembly GCA_013398915.1 of Dromas ardeola. NCBI lineage: Eukaryota > Metazoa > Chordata > Aves > Charadriiformes > Dromadidae > Dromas > Dromas ardeola. Next base: position 213,346 of record VYZM01014622.1, on the reverse strand, counting down.
TTAATTGGGATTTAACAAATGCCATTGGATATTTTTGCATCACTGGTTTGTTGATACAGTTAGAGAATATAACAAAAAGTGTTTTTCCTCAACTACGACTAACTTGCATAATTACGAAAATAAAACTAAATCTTTTTTTAAGAGGGCTTAAATGTTAATTATAGCTTGGCTCTCTACATCAGAAAATGAGCACCATTTACCTGTGTGTTGACTAATATTAGAAAAACTGATAATAAGTACCATTGAATTAACAGCTACTAGTTGTTTTTAGTGTATCTAAAAGATAATAGGTGTTTCCTGCATAGTTTTTCAAGCAGTGGAGTTTACTGTGTTTTGATGGAGTCAGTATTGCTAACATGGTGTGCGACACGTGCCACAAAACAAGTTCAGAGCCATTTACTGAAATCCATATGTATTGTATCTTGTGTGTTTTCTCTATCACGATACTTTCTTACTAGCCTTCCAGAGGTGATAAAATGTAAATAAACATATCAAAATTAGATAAGCATATACTGCAGCTTTTCTAGTTTTATAATCTGTTTTGGCCAGTGATTAAGTTAGTAGCATGACATTATCACAGGATTATTCTCTCCTTTTTGATAATGGGCAAAGAATTAATGTAAAATGTATTCAGCCAGAACGATTAAACCAGGTATTTAGTCTGTGGCCAGTGGTTTGGCATTCAGATTCTGGAAGATAAAGTGCTATGTTTACAATTCTAATTTTAAAACTTTTATTTTTATTAAAGTTACAGAGCAATTGCATTGATTTCTGTACATTTTGAGGGTTAAGAGAAGCTCTGAAACTGAGACTCTTACTTAGGAGCCAAAAACGTGGACTTGAAACCATGCTAGGAATGTCACTTTGAAACTTTTGGTCAAAGATTTTAAACGTGAATCAGCCACCTGCATAGGTAGCCCAGAGCATCCCTGATAGTACGTGAGACTACAAGCAATTTGAATTTATGAGACAAAATGAAATTTATAATTCCCCTGTATAAAATAAGGCCTAACCATCATGAATTGTTTCTGAAGATACTTATACTTGGAAAAAGTGATTGTGATTAATAAACAACTCCAGACTGCTTTTAATGTAACAGTAGACTGTGCTACAAACAGGAATGGGAAAAAATGATTACATTTCATAGGGTGGCAGCTGTAAGGGTGCCATTATATTAAGTGACTTAATGAATACTGATCTTGAAGCAATAAATCAAAATGCAAACAATGTACTCTAATCAAGTAAGCTGTGTATTTCAGATACTTAAATTATATTAAATGAACACTTCAATCAAGGTATGTACCTGCACATGTTCTTACGTTTAATCTAGTTATTGTTCATGTAACATCACTTTTAGGTTATATATTTAATGCAGACTGACTCTTTTTTTTTCTTCTGCATTTTCCGTTGGATTTTTTCTGTTTGGTGTTTTTTGTCTATTTGCTTTAAGTAAAGAAATTGCTTGCAGAACGATTAGTAGTCCATGATAAATCCTGTCCTGATGCTGAAGGGTTTTCTAAAGAGTGATCAACAAGAAGGTTGTGAAAGCTATGACAACAGTTTCTATAGGTAGGAGTAACTCTGTCTGAGTGTCTGCATTTACAAATTTATGTAGGGGTGTTTGTGTATATGGACACGTATGTATACATATGTGCCTGCATATATATGTGTCTGTGTGCACACGCGTGTACATAGTCAGTTGCTACCCACTAGTGCAGAAACTAAAAAGGAAAAAGAAAAAAATGGTAGTACTTTTCTGTGGAAAAAAGTGTAGTATCATTTTTGGGGAACCTAGTATCTGTTTTGACATTGTAAATACATAATATGGAAATTAAAAGGAAATTACATTTTGCGTGCTGAGATTCTAATTCTGGAGTCCCTTGCAGGGTTATGAAAGTGTTCTTCACAGTCCACATGCAGCTGGATCGGTTTAGGTCCTGAGCCTACAGACATTCATATGCATGCAAAAAGGTATAGTTTCTGCAGAGTATTTATAGTGCAAAATCGTAAGTACTTGCCTGTATCTTTGCAAGGTGCTGGTCTTAGCTTGTTCGGTAAATATTTGTACACCTTGGCTTTTTCCTGTTTATTTCAGTTTGCACAACTGTTTCAACTTCATCAAGATTTATGGTGCATGTAGTTTCCTTACTGACCAAACTGGAAAACCCGCAAGCCCCAGGGAGCTGATGTGTACGGGGCATTTTTGAGCCACGCTTGCCTTTCTGCTTGAGAGCTGCCTGAGAATCCGTCACTGAAGAATCAGTTGATACCTTTTGTATTTTCTCAGTTTATGCTTAGTTTTTGGGTGTTTTTTTTAGAAGTGGAAAATAATAGCTCTGAGGCTTCTGTAGCTGATTAAGGTATTCGGAGGTCCTCAGTATTTGACTCTTCCCTTTAGTTTGGGAATAGATTGATGGGTTTGCCTCATGAATCATTCAGCTCTGCTCCTGGTTTCTCTAGTTTTGTCTGGGATCAGAAACATGCAATTGACCCGCTTCTTGATAGTTCCACAACAGCAAACTTGATTCGTAACAGCAGAAGTGGAAAAAAATAGAGAGCCATCTCGATTTTGTGGGCTGCTTGTCAAAGCTGTGAGTAGCAGGTGAAGGTCTGCATTGTCTGTCGGCAGAATAAGGAGGGTGGAAATGTATTCATTTTGAGGGTAACTATAAGAGGTGAAGTGTCTTCAGATTAACAGAATAACAGAAGGGGATAGTATAGCTGCAAGGTGTAATTATACCATGCAGCTATACAGCCTGGCTTTTCAGAACATGCAAGATACAAGAAACCATCAGGAAGAAATCCAATACAGCTCTTTCTGGATTAAGCAAGCACAGATCTTATGCTTGAGCTGCTGACAAGTACCTACCAATGTCTTGGCTGGGCAGGTTTACTGAGGGGCCTTTTTATTGGTCCAACAGTAAAAATAAATTGTATCAAATAAAATTGGTACAGCCCTTATAATTAGCTGTGTCTGTCCCTAACTGCAAGACGCTTTAATGAAGTGTGAGGACAGATGTCAAGGGTTTTGCAATTCATTGTATTTAGTTAAACAACATCTTGAAGAAAACAACGGAGCAGTACTGAACTAATCTTGAAACAAATGTTGTTCTTATTTTGTACCTGTTGTTCCGTTGTCAATGCAGCATGACGCCGAGCCTGCCAGAGTTCCAGGAACATCTGGATGACACTTTTAGTCATATGAGTTAGTTTTAGGTAGTCTGTGGGAACCAGGGACTTTGACTCGATGATCCTGATGGGTCCCTTCCAACTTGAGGTATTCCATGAGTCTATTCTATGATTCTAATTAAACCATTTATATCAAGGGTTCAGGGGACTGGCTGTGATTTAGATCGTATTTCCTATTTTGTGCTAAAAACTGATAGATAATAACTTTGTTTTGTGAGCAGAGCTGATACTCAGTTCTCTACGCTGCAATTCTGGTTAGCCCAGATTGGAGGCCAGTAGAAAAGTATTCACTGAAATTGCCCCAGATTTTTAACTATCGTTTGTAATAAATAAATAAAGGATGAACCTGTCAAGTGACAAGTTCCAGTACTGTAGACTCTGAGAGTACCTTTAATGTCACCCCTAAATGTTGCATACTTCCACTTAAAAAAGAGCAAATGCTTTTATACTGCTCTTAAAATGATGTTGCTGCAAAATCCAGGCCAGGCCATAAGCAGTTAATAGTGCAAGAAGAATTGTTCATATTGAGACTATCAGTCTTTTGTGGGCTGACGTTGATGTTACTGTCGGTTGACAGTGAGCTTTTATAGTCAATCTATTGAAGTACAAAAGGCCATGTTTCGGAAACTGTCATTAAAAGTGCCTCTGTTTTGTAAGAGCAGCACATCCTTTATTCTCTCATAATGGAATTCCCCATAACAGATGAGACAAGCCCGAAGTTGCAAATGTTATCGTAAGAGGAAAAATAGGTTAAAGTGCCTTTATATTTGTTAATCTTTTTATTCTTTCCAAATTAGAAGTTCATCTTAAAAAAACAGTAGCTCGCTCACTTTGGTTAATTCACTTTTATGAATTTTATGATCAGAATTCACATTGTTTTTCAATGTGATCTTTCAAAGGTGTTTCAGCAAAGCAAAGTTAGCTTTTATTTTCAGTGATGCAGCCAAAAACTAATCACTTTGAAACTAATACTGTGTCCTGTGTCACAAATATTTGCTGCTTGTCACAATGTAATGACTGGCATGATTAATTGTGCAAATAATCCTGAGAAGATGGGGTGAGTTTTTTATCTCTATGGCCTGTTGCCCTTTTTCAGTTTTATCTTGATAGAGATTATAAAGTCCTAGACAGGTATGGATATGACATTGTACCAGTCCATAAACTTTACTGATTCTGTGAACACCTATCCATTTCAAATCTGGTATCTCATGGTAAATCAATGTTAAATGAATACTGCAAAATTTCTCAGAGCCTCAGTCCAGTACTCCTGTATCTGAGACAAACAGACCTAAATAATTGCTTTCAATAAGATGGGATTCGTGTTAGTGATTTGTCCAAAAGATACGCTTTATTCTAAATTGTATTGTTTAACTTGATGGTGTATAGAGTGCCTTCTAAGACCTTTTTTTCTGACTCTCCTGGAAGGATGGGTGAGGGGAAGAACTATGGGAGGCTTGTCACATTCATTGCATTGCTGTAATTACTTGGCTGACCCTGTTACTGAATGGGATTGTGAAGATGCATTTTTGTATCTTATGCTTTTGTATTTCCTAATGGATGAGTTAAAAATGGTGATATCTGCTGAATTTCGATATTTGAAACAGAAACATCTTGCCCCTTCTCTGGTAACCCCTTTGTGAGTGTAGAGAGTGATCTTGGAGGAGTATGTGGTCCCAGAGTGGGAAATGCCTGCATTCAGGTGGAGTTATATTAAAAAGATTCCTTTTCCTCCTGAGTCCTTGAATCTAAGAAAACTTTGAAAATCAGGACAAGAGAAAGGATATGCCTCTCAGAACAGAAATCAGCTACTGAATTAAAAAAAAGAAGTTTCACTTTTGTTTTATTCATTCGTTTCATTCACTGATAAAAAAATCTGCATTAGAAGTTAGTAAATTGGAAACTAAGATAATGGTAACATGATGGGGACTGATGCTAAGCTTCAGTCCCTTGAAAATGCGTGGCTTCTCAAGTCTCTTCTTTAAAATACTTCCTCTGAATAATCAAGGAAACTCTGAATTCACTGTGGTGAGTTTTCGTTTGTTCTGTTTGTCTCACAGTTTGTCTAATACATTGGAGGTGAGAGGAGTCTGTGTGCCTGTAAGCAAATTGATATGCTTTAATAAATTAAACAGTACCTGTTTTTATATCATTATAAACCCAATACATTCTATTGATTCATGTAAGTCCCAGAAATTCTTTTCCTCTGAAGGAAAGAGAACTTAAACTCAATGAAAATATGTAATTTGTCAACAAGTATGTTTTATCTCCCCCCCACCCCGTTTTTTTATTTTTCCTCTTCTAATATTTTTGGCATGTATAAAGTTGTGATACTGATTAGCTTGGCAGCAAAAAGGGTAATGGTTTCTTTCTGAATGTGTGAGAAGGTAGGAAATAACAAATGGAAAAGCAGCTTGAAGCAATTAGGTGAGTTAGTGTAGAATAAAGGGCTGCAAGTGTTCACCTCTAGGAGCACACGCTTCCCAGGACACGTTACAGGTTGAAAACATACCCCAGGAGGCTTTCACATCAGTTATTATTCACCTGTGCATCCAAGCAGCCAATCAAAATACTATTTATGGAAGAGAATCTGACATGAGCAGTATATCAACATACCTGTTACCTTGATATAAACAACATTCTAAGCATAAAATGTTAAATAATTTAGGTATTTTAAATAAAACTGTTTATCTGGATATTTAGCACGTTTGCAGATTGGTGTCTCTTACAAGGGACTGAAGAAACAATATCAAGCAACCCACATTATTCTAATACTAATTTTTTTTTATAGGTGAACAAGGGGAATTGAAAATGTTGCAGCTGACATATGCCTTTCCTCTCACCTTTTCTCTTGACATTATCAATTGTAGTATGAAATTTATAAAAATACATTCTCTCCACATATGTACCAGTTAAAATGGTAGAAGTTGAAACTAGAGTGATACTGTGAACACTGACTAGTTGCAACTTTCTTAGGCTGAATTTTTGAGTTACGGCTTGCTTGGGCTGAATTTAAATTGCTCGCCTAATAGGGAAAGACTTTCTATCTCTTTTCTCAGGGTGTTGCTCCTTCAGTTCTTCAACAGAACTGTTGAATTTTATGTGAAGTGTCCAGGGATGTATTAAAAGCCTGATGAGAGCCTTGAAAGTGCCAAGCACTTACTGACAAATCCTAGAGGCTTATTTTTTCATGTTTCTTAAACGCATGTCATACTTTCCCAAAAGTTACCTCGTTATCTTGTTCTTTCATTTGAGTTCCAGCTTCCTGCATTTTTCTTGTATTACGAAAATAGGTAATCTTTTAAACTACTGCAGGCAATTATTTTGGTACGGATTACTGACTTCCATATATCACAGACTTTGTATACAGTGTTATGGATATCTGAGGTTTGGGGGAAGGAGGGTAATTCTTTCTTTCTTTTTGCTCTTTGTTTTAAACATTTCTTGTGTCGATGATCTTGATGAGGTTGGCTGGAAAGAAAATACTTCAGGAACTGAAATTTTGTGTGATGTGTAGAAGGTTACCAAACCTGCCAGTGCCAAGGTTGTTCTATGTATTTAGAGCAGATGAGTGGCGTGGTAACAGAAAGGAAAGACACCCAAGAGGATTGAAGTTTGGAAATTTTAGTTTCATACCTTGGTTGTTTTGTACGTGGATGATGGACCATGTTGAGCTGGCCTGGAAGATAACTGTGGACTGGCTGCGTTTGCTGTTAACTTGAGGTTCTAGCTGTCAGTAGCTCTAAAGGTAATAGCCATGCTGTGAATTGTCGTTGCCACCTCTAAAACCTGCCTTTTTTTTTTTTCTTTCATTCCAGCCATATTTATTAATTTCTTGACTCCTCTACTGTGGTTTATTATGTAAATTCAGTGGGGTTTTTGTATCTATGGGCACCTTTCTTCTAACACCTTATAAGCCATTGTTTCATTTTGCTCAACAGTAGAGGCTGGAAAAGTCATTGAGTTCTTACAAATTAAAATTGTGGTTGGGTTGCAACTGACTAGTTGCAAGATGAGGGTCTTACCAGTGCCCTAAGGGAAAGGCTGCACTGAAAGCTAACTAGACCTTATTAGAACACCAGGAAATTCAACAGGATGATGGCTTTACCTATGTTTTAGACAATAGGAAAAGTTTTGTGGTTTTTTAGGCACCAAAGTCAATTGACTACGAGATGTAAATCTGGGGGAAATCCAGAGTTCCTTATTTCCATGACTCTCACTAGTGAGTACTCTCAAACTTAACTATGCTTGCAGGAAAGCATTTCCCAAGGAAAAAAAAGTAGAGCTAGCTTTTAACCCACAACCCCAGCTATACCAGCTATTTTAAATGAGCTGGTTGTCTTACCTCATTGAAGGAGAAATGGGGATGAAGGAGAGAAAAGCTGATTAACCAAGTGGATACAAATGTATATGTTGTTACCTTGTTAATCGTTGATTTTTACAGACAACAACTGTGTTGGTGATAAATAGGAAATCATGATGGAACTCGAAGCAAATATATATAAAATCCAATATTTCATACATTGACTTTACTAGGTGTAATGAACCAAACCCAAGTACATACACGGTATCTGTGAAAAGGAGGAGGAATTAAGCGTTGGTTTTGTATGCTTTGCTGAATCAGGACTGTAACCACAGCATAAAGCTGACCTAAAAATCACCTTGACTAACTGCAAGAACAGTAGTGCAAAGTGGGTGAAGGCTGTGCCTCACCCTTACCATCTTTGTACTTTTACCTGGAGAAGGAAAAGGAAGGCTTTCAAGGCCATTTCATACACTTCATTTATCTGCAGCTGCCATAATGTCTCCCATGGGCTCACCAACAGCCAACACAGGTCAAATCAAGCTCTCAGGGACCAGCCAGGCATAGAATAACTCCAAAATAAAAGGCATACAAGACCTTTTAAAAGCAAGTAAGCTCTCTATTATCCAATGGCACAGCCTGGTGGGTTTATACTCGGATATAGGACATGTTCTCTTTATCTAGTTCATTATATACATTTCTGAGGTCAAGCTGGGTTCATTAGTTTGTTACAATTTGTAATACAAATTAAAATGCCACATTTAACATTCTAACTATTTGGGTTTTTTACTGGTTTGAAATAATTTGCTCTGGTATTTAGATGTATGGAAATAAAGCCTTGTCTTTTACATGCCAGAGAATGGTACTTACCCTGATGACGAAATACTACTTCGTACCAGTCATAAGTGATGTAGTGTTGATATTTAAGGATGTGTTTGTGGATGTATGTAGATTATAAAATGGTTCAACACAGCATGAATGAAAGAGGGAATGCTTATTCTTCTTGATACCTACTGGTTTTACAGCCCATTGAATCATTATTTGTTGTCATTCACCATTTCCATGTAACGAAAATGAATACAGTCCCTCACTCGGCATGTCCTAGGAGTTGGGAATGGGGCGCTCATACAGCTGAACAAGGGGATTTGTGTGTAGGCTGCTGTGGTTCACTTTCACCATCTTTAGAGCCTCCTCTCTGCTTTCCAATGCAGAGTGAAGTGTTGTTTCCAAAGGGGAAACAACGGTGTTTCTCCCTCGTAGGGCCAGGACACACTGAAACAGATCACGGTCCTTGGTTTGTATCTAGATAGACACTTACTGCTCCGAGTTGTCATTCAGATTTGAGAAGATGGTAGGTTCAGCTCCTGAGGCTACAGTGTTCTTCGTGTTATGGCCAGCATCTGGGGAATTGATTACCATCATATTACTCCATTTACTGACAAATTATTGCCTGTAGTTAATTTCCCCAATCAAAACATGTAGTAAAAGTATTGAGATATAAAATTTGTCCAATTTTTAACTCAGTCCTCTTTGTATTTACTAATCAGTATAGTTGAGGAGTTCCATAGCTTACCATGCTTTTATGGAGGTAGAAGCAGCTCTTGTGTCTGTGCACAGACACGAAAAGGTCTTTAGATGTTCAGGTGTCTTTCATCTCCCGGTCTCCCTGTCTCATTTTGAGAATTCAAGATCTAACCTACTTCCATTTTCTGCCTTTTTCACAATAGCAGTCCTTTTGTAAAGAGCCTTTATTTCTATTCTGATGCACCCATCTTGCCTTCTAAAAGCATCTCATGTTCTATAAAAAACAAATAAGCTTCCAAGAAGTACAGTTGCACGTATACAATTTGAAGTATTGGTATTTGGAAATAGTAACAGCAGAAAATGGCTTTGTTTTTCACTTCAGATGTGTTTGAACATTGCAAAGTATTCATAATTTTGGTGTATAATATCTCGGCACTCTGATTCTCCTGTGGATAGACCTGCTCTTTCTCCTTTGACAAAACTAATTTTACTAGGTGTTAATTTTCCAATTGTCTGTGTTTAGTCGTTTCATACACTTACAGAAACCTTTTCGTTAAGTCAATTTTCTCTGTGTAATGTAGCATTATACTTCTTGTTTTAGGATGCTAGCTTGTGCAGTGGATTTGTATGTCCTAAATGTGACACCCTGGTGGCCTGCACAGGTCAACTATTTACTTATGTGTTTGGTTTTTTTTTTTTTTAAATAGAGATGGAATTAATGTCTCATTCGAACGACTTACGTGCCAAATTTTTCACTTTGTTTCCCTGTGCAGTGGAATACCTATAAGGAGGTGAAACCTTAGGAATATATTTCTATCATCTATTTCAAAGACTTAACAAGTTATAACATGCTGTCCAGTTCTGTCTGCCAGAATGTCTTCTAGCAGTAAAAGCCGGCTATTAGTTGGCTACAGACTTTTTGAAGATGGTTAGATTTTGGCATTTGTGAAGTTTTTGGTGGGATGATTTAAAACTTACGATGCTTAGTTCAGCTATTAAGATTGATTTGATCAGTTTTGTCAGTGCCTAAACTTAAATCTTCCAGGTGTGCTATGAATCTTTCAGGTGTGGACAATTCTCTGTTTGTGAACTTTACAATTTATATTGTCATCTTACGGAATGTGTTTTTCAATTTCTGTATACTGAGGAAAAAAATCTATAGGTCAGATTCTCTACCCTGACCAGGTCCTATAGTACGCTGCACTAAGAGGAAGAAAGCTATTCCATTTTGACACCCATCTGACACAGCAAAAATCATTGCCTGAGTTACAGGGCTGTGGGCAAAATATATTTCATAATATTGGTAGAGTAGCAGCTATTGACAACTTCATCTAAAAATGTAATACTGCAGGAGGTAAAGGTGTTATTTTTGAGAGAAAAAAACATCAGTTTGGTTCTCAAATGACAGCTATCCATGGCAGAAATGAAGGCATTCAGCTGCTTTTGTTAGCTATAAAATTTTAATTCAAGAAGCTTGTTTGGTCTGTCCTTTGTCTGTTATTGCAAATACAATTTTACTTATGAAGTGATTTTGAGAGAAGGGTTTCTCAAAGTTGATAAAAATTTTAAGTTGGATACTGTGGATTAGTTTTCAGTAACTTACCTTGTGTGAACTGTTCAAATTTAGAATGTTTCTGTGTAGGCTGGTTGTATTTCTGTAGTAGGAAGCATAAACTGTAGTCAGTATATCTATGTTATGTTAGTACCGATGTTAGAGTTTAATATTAGGCTGTCACGACTGACGATATCTTTGTTACCTCTCCTCTTCTTTCTCCTCAAAGGAAAGTAGCTTGTTTGTATTTTAATTTTTGGACTAGTTATTGTATAGTGACTAGAACTTGTTAGAAGTTGAAAATGCCTTTAGACTGTCATTCAAATCTCAAGGGGATTCTGTAACGAAGAGGTGTAGGGTATAGGGTGATGCTCTTTTTTCCTTAAGAAAAGCTTTTTTGTAACAAAAGCGTACTTTAATTTCTTTTGTTCTCAGTGAGGGGTCACCTGTATGGGAGATACAGAGGTGCTAATTTTTATCTCGTAGGTATTCACTAGAAGGTAATAAAAATGAGTTACTCATGTTTTTCATCCCTGTATCCATTTCAAAGTCCTGACTTTTACGTTAGCTGACTCCCAAGCTCCCGGGACAGGCATAAGGTGTGCTGTGGAGTGGGGCAGCTCACCTTCCTGCAATTACCGGAGCCATCCTGGCTCTGGCAGCCACTGCAGCAGACTCAGGGACCTGTATTTCAGCCATTCGCTTAATTCGATGGAAGGCTTCTTTCTTTCTTTTCACTTTTAAGACCGTGGTCTTCAGTCCTCTAGGGATATTGCAGGTCAACACAGGATGGCAAATTGTCAAGTAACAGTGTTTCAAAGCACTAACTACAACTTCTGTAAGTATCTTTAATTAGTGCTCAGGTTATGTGCTTATGTAGTGGAGTTATGATGGTGATAATTCTTCAGCCTCCCTTTTTATAGTTAAAAGAGTTCTTCTAGTTGATTTTTACAAGCCAAGTAATCCATTCTTAATAGACTTTCTTTATTTTCATATAACATTGTTTACAGATTTTCATCTCTGCTGCTCTTACTGATTAGGAATTTCAGACTGGGTAGTGTTTGCACCAGCAAAATCTGCAAAATTCATTATATACACAACTAAAATTAAAATGGAAAATAAGTACTTTCATGTTGGTTACAGGAACTGTAAATTTACTTGAGCTGTAACATTATTTCTGAATGATTTGTTGTGTAAGATGAAATTACTTACAAACCCACATTCTTTTCTTAAGATAGTTGAAACTGTGTTTTCAGTAATATATTAATGTGTCAGGAAAAAATAGGATAAATAAAATCTGAAACTGATGAAGAGAAAGGAAGGAACAGGGTGATTTAGCACTGAAATTATTCTGGAGTTAATCTTTAAATATTTCTAGGAGAGGAGCTTGCTACTAGATTTGAAACTCAAATGTTTCAGCTAATTTTAAAATCTTTCTCTTTCGCGACAATGCCATTTTATTTTATTTCCTCACATTTGAATGAAGAATGCAACTGTGTTTCCTAGAATTGTTCCCCAGTGATAAGAGGTCTAAAATATTGGTGCGAGCTCTCGGATGATTTATATATAAACAAAGTGATTCAGAACTTTTTATTTAAACTAGTGTCTTATCGTGCCTTGCAGTGTTGCAACAACTGGTGTATTGCTGCTGTTTTGAGTTGAATGTGGCATTTCTTGTCACTGCAAGGTGGAGGTGAATTTTGTTTGTAGCTGTTCCAGTCTATTCCTCTGACACGCTTATTCCTTCTCTTGATGGAAAGGCTTCTTCAGCTAATGGCTTCCATTAATTGGCTGCCTGATTCAGATCGTGAACATCTGACCGAATGCCTTTTAAATAGCAGAGTAGCGAAAATAAAGTTTTTCCACCAGCAGTTGTTTTGGAATTTTGTTAATACTATTGAACTTCTTAGGTGCAAATTCATCAGGTCTGTGCTGAATAACATGGTGTGCTGAACCAAATTAGTTTCTTGTATAGCTGCCATTAACAGTGAAATTACACTCAGATGAACTTAATTCAGTGCAATTTAAGTTAGATGTTTTGATCTTGTATCTTCTAAGAACGTGTTAAAATCTCATGTTGGTCTAGGAGAAAAGATTTGTTTGAGAATCAGTTAATTTTTACAAGACTGTACCTTGGTAATCTGATTTTCAGTGTTCTGGATATGTTTTAGCGTGAGTCACTGTAGCGTCAGCCAGTTAAACTAGCAACCTCAGCTTTTGATAGTGGTTTCCCTGCAGAAGAGCAGAGCTCTATGTACTTGGCAAGCGGGCAGGATGGATAATTTTGGAATGGGTTGAAGTTTTTGTTCATTTGTTTGTTTTGGACAGTACGCAGGCATGTGTTGCCTATATGCCTATATAGAGTGTAGGCTTTTGTTTAGGCCTTTCAATATTGTTGGCCTGTCTTGTAGAGAGAAAATGTGTATCAGATCAGACTAACACTGGAAATTGAGTTAAGGACTGCCTGGATTACAAAGAGTAGCTAAAATACAAAATTATTTTCATTCTATAACAGTACATAAATCAGTGCACTTTCAGTGGTCAGTGCTGCAAAATGGTTAGGTCATGCAGATACATGTGTGTGTATATATATACACACAGGTCATGTATATGTCAGACTACTGAGAGGGTCAAGCTTGTATTTCAGAACTATTTTCCTAACTGTGTTAGTTTTGCTAGGATGATGAGAAATGTTAGTATAAATAGTGTGAAGATAAAAATTGGACAGTGAATGTAAAGGTCAAGACAAATGAAAAGTGATATATGGAGGAACAAACTTATCCTTTTGTACAAACCCAAAGTTAAATCAGCAGCAATCCCACTGTAAGTCATGTCCTATTCCGTAGTCCTGTTCAGTAGCAAACATTTTCTGCTCCTCTCCGTGCTCCATCCATTCTCATTTAAAATTGGAAATCTATTGATTTTGGTGCTGATCCAGCTTCTTTTGTAACAGGGAGCATCCACTCAGCTGCACATCTGAACATACAGCAGTGCACCTTGGTAATGGCTATAAAATTACCCAGTGTTGCAGAGGTTAATATATATTCATCATTTATTTCTATTTGTTCTCTTTTGCTGAGTAGGCCAGTGGTTAACTGATACCTTTACTCTGGCATGTGATGCTTGGACTGGTGCCGAAACCAGCCCAGCCTGGGCAGCTCATTCCTAAAGCCTCCCTTCGGAAAGTGGGTCGAGGAGCTGTGAAAGTACAGCCCTTCTGCCCCTTCCCTCCACAAGACCCAGCCAGCAAATAATCCCTTCCAGCCCCAGGGTAGGTGGGAGTATGTAAGTACGAGCAGCAGCAGAAGAGAGGCAGGGAGAAAGTGGAAGTGCCCCTTGTGACAGTAGTGAGGATTTATGTGGCATCAAGGTGATTTGCCTGACAGCACATAGTTCCCGAGTTCAGTGTCTGAGGTAGTACACGGAGTTGTCACCTTCACTGACAACGAGGCAATAATTTACACTGGGAATAGTGCCGTGAAAGTCGATGGGAGAAGGAAGATGCCATTCAGCACGAAAGCTGACAAAATCTGATTGTTAAGTACCAGTCAGTACATTAAACTTCCTATCTCTCTAAAGAGCGAGGAGGGAGAGAAATACCTTGTATAATATGGAGACATGTTACAGAAGACAGATGCCAAGTGAATACCCTATAAAGCTTGTATGGTTTAATGCATTTCTGTAGTCATTAGACTGCTTTTTCTGTCTACCCTTCATTGTGACAGCTGCAGTGTCATAGACCTTAAATCAACAAAAAACAGCAGAATATCTTATTCTGTTTGGTTGGCAAAAGGCTTTTGTTAAAGTTCGCGTTCTTTAGAGATGGCTTCCCCATCAAACCATCTGGCTTGACTATTTTGAGACTTTTATTTTCGTTTGAAAATTTGCTGACTCTCAGCAAAAACACAGCGTGATTAGGAAATGAACTTAATTCTGACAGAGGAGTTTTGTAGGTATGCCTGGAAGGAAAAAAAATTGGCAAAAGTAGCAGCGGAATGAAAGAAAAATGGAAATCCTTATTATCGAGTAGAGAAAGAATCATATACGGTAAGCACTGATTTGTATACTGAGGACAACACTTAAAATCAGAGGGAGTGTGATACAGTACAGTTTGCCAAAATTACTTTTGACCTTATTTGGGAGGTTGATAAAGATGCTTTTAGAAGGTGTGAAATAGTTTCCAATACAGTCTGTGTTTGGGTCCATAGCTCGTTTTACTGATGTTGGAAACCAGCAGGGAGTTACAAGTGGATTATGGAAGGTTCTTGAGGAGCACGTTGTTTAGAAAGCCATTTCAAAGTTGACAAATATTAAGCCAAGTTGTACTATGGGAATCGGTTGCTGGTTTTTTGTTCTCAAAATGACACTGAAGCAGAAGGTTCCCAATCTGACTGATGAAGTCTGGACTTTTGCTGTATCAACAAGCATATTCCATGAGACCACAAAATGCCAATACTTATTCTTGGCCACCAAATCTTGGAGATGGCCAAATCTCTCCCAGTTTATTTAGGAGAAGCTCATTGTTCTGGCACCCACTAAGTGCTGGAGACTAAGGAATGAGCAAAAAGGCTTGTCAGAAACACTTCTAAACAAGCAAAACTCTCAGAACGGAGTAGACTTAGCTAATTTGTGATTCAAACTAAACTAAGGATCATTAAAATAGAAGTTAAAACCAAGGTTCTCAAATAATCGCATATCTAGAATTGGAGGGACTTTTAAAACATGAAAATTTGCAATAAGCTAAAACCACTTTAATTTCTCCATCACAGTTTCTCTTGTTCTACATGCAAAAGGAATAATACGATCTGCCAGTTTGCATCATACAGTTTTCGATAGGTTAAAACCTATGAAACGTGAAGGTAGCTTACCTAGAAATATTAAGGTTAAAACTAAGATTTACCTTGTCCTTGTCAACCCGGTTGAAATGATTAACCTGAATGCCTTGAAACACAAGAATTTTCTCATTTTGTTATTAATTTCTTGTAAAGAGTCCATTAATGTTTAAATTTCTTCAATCTCCAATGGAATCTGTTAATAACTTTACACAGTGTCAACAAAAATCATCGGAGCAGTAAGGTGCTTAGAAATGCAGTTAAGCCAAATGTTCCACTAGTTGTTCTTTGTTAAAATAATTGACCTCTTCATTTGTTATGTACCGAACTCACCTTCATTTATTTGCCTTTCCTAAATTGCTGTTCTACTTTTTTGTTAATTTGGAACTCTCTGAAATGGTTGAATTTACTTGGCTTCCTGCCTTTCCACAAACTAAACCTGTGTGTGCCCCCACTCTGAATTGCGGAGTTTTACGTTTCAGTCTCTAAGGGTAGGCTGTAGTTTGTTTGTTTGTTTGCTTTCATCTTTATTTTGAAAGATAAGAACTCAGTCTTACCAACGTGGCTTGACTTGAAGAAAGGGGGAAGTTGGGATTTGCATGATCCTTTTCCACCCACCCACTCTAATTCAGTTGGTGTCATGGTGGGAAAGATGGTACCTGGCAAGCATATGGGCTTTTTTATTGTTTGAAGTGTTTCTTTGATAGTTTGAGGATGAAGTGCTGAGGAAGGAGGACATCATCCATGGGCCTCTAGGAGGAGTTCTGGTATTTCAGGGAATGCACAGTCTTCCTCTTTGTTCTGTATAGTAGGTGACAGTAGATGGTGCCTCATTTCCTGGGCTTCATGGCTTCCTACATCAAGATATTGTAGCAGCATTAAGTTCTTAGAGTGAAGATGTCATATTCAAATTTGAAAGCCGAGTTGTGTATCTAGCCTACAAACACTGAAGGTGCCGGGAGCTTGGCTTATCCATTCTGTATCTGAAAGAAATTCTTTACTGGGAGGGTGGTGAGACGCTGGCCCAGGTTGCCCTGAGAACCTATGGATGCCCCATCCCTGGAGGTGTTCAAGGCCAGGCTGGATGGGGCTTTGAGCAGCCTGGTCTAGTGGGAGGTGTCCCTGCCCAGGGCAGGGGGGTTGGATCTGGATGATCTTTAAGGTCCCTTCCAACCCGAACCAGTCTATGATTCTACCTGTGTTGCAGTCTGTCCAAGGCATCTCGGACTACCTGGGCCAAATCTGACCAGTGCATCAAGAGCAAAACTACATTTTCACCACACAAATCTAGTGTGGTGTGATTTGAGTGCGAGCCCTATATTGGTGCTCTGGTGCTACAGCTCTCTATCATTCAACATATTCCTAAGCAGGTAAGATGGGAAAAGAAAAAATAACTTTCAATTGCTGTCTTGCATTATTATTATTCTTATTGTAGGCGATTTACTACTTCACGTTCTGGTGAATTGGCGTAGGGGTCACAAACCACTTTTTTTTTTCCAGCTTTAAGACACATCAGAAAATGTAAAACTGAAGCTTCAAATCACATTTTTTAATCTCAGAAATATGGAATTGGTGGCGTTCGTGTGTTTTTCAATCAGCAGCAAGCATATTAAATCTCAGTGCAGGCTAAAAATTCTTAGCACAATTATAATACAGTCTATTTTTGAAAGACTGAAATCAGTTTTAAAAACATTATTAATATTTAAACAGATACTCCAGACATGTATTAATATTTCTGAAATAATTCAAATTGTGTTGTAGATATTTATTACACACATTCTGCATGATATTCTCAGTTGCTCTTTTTGTTGTGCGTCTGTTTATGAACGTTTTTACATTTGGTTAATACCCTGCAAGTGAAATGTAAAAGTGAGGTGGGAGAAGAGTTGCCTACACTCCTGTAGTATTCTTACCTTCTGTCATAAACGCGGTCAACAGAGATATAACAATGAAAAAAGCTCAACTGATCTTAGTTTTCAGAACACTTCCTTTTTTTTTTTTTTTTTTTGTCAGCTTGAGCCACTGCTTTGGTACAGCTCTGTAAGAGTGTTGCATCACACTTGCTTTATTTTTTAAGTTGGTGACTTGTATCTCCTGTGCTGAAGTTTCGGTTATCGAAGAAAAAAGAGAATCTAGAATCACTTGCTGTAAGAAAATGCAGTCATATTCAGCTCACTTTAGAAGACTTGGAAGTTAAGGTACACAGAGTTTTAATATGTATTATTTGTCACCATACTTGTTTCAGTCTGTGAACAGACAATTGACTTTGTTTGGAAATTCATTTTTTTTCTGTGTTCTTCTTCATTATCCAGAAAAATGTATTGCTAGTCCTTGGGATAGGGAAAGGGAGGAGGATCCATATTATATACAAGAATTTCTTGTGGTCATAAAGGATGCAAAATGCAATTTAGTAGCAACAGTTTTGCAGATAAGATAGGAGAAAAATGCAAAATATTCCAGCTGTGCTGCAGTGAAGTATCTGATTATGTGCGTTGTATGAAGTACATCAGCAATCCTTTTGATTTTATTATTCAGTAATACAAATGCTAGCATTTCAGGTGTGTTCAGAATTAAGCACGTAAGTTGATTCTCAGTTTGGGGACTAATGCTTGGTTTTCATACCAAGCTTATTTTCTTTTCATACTTGCTTGGTTTATTTTTATTTTCATGTTTTATTGTTAATATTCTAAACAATATTGGTATTTCTGGACCGCAAACCTGTATTGTGGGGTTTTTTAAATTCATTTTCAGAAGTTCAGAAATAAAACCTGGTGAGGAAAAGAAGTGAAGTAAGGCAGACCAGCCTTTGCAAATGGAATAGTAATCCCAAACTGTTATTTAATACTATTTTCATGTTATCTCTGCCTGGATTAAGAACAAAGCTTTGTAATATAGGGCCGCTCTGAAGTTTTATTAACCAGTTTCTTAGTGTGAAATTAATTTGTTCAGGAAGGAATATAAATCATCTGAGATGACAGAAAATTGATTTTTACACCACCTTTCACTTGTTGCACTCAGTAGTATTAGCTTCGTTAGACTCTCAGAGTGTTTATAGGTATTATAAAACGTTTAAAACTTGATATATTGAGGTACTTGAATGGCTTTCAGGCATTAGAGAATTATGTTGAGATGATATTGTTATCAATCTAGTATTTGGCACGTTGGTACGGAAATGTCTGCTTTATTCTCGTAACAGCCATAAATAGAACTTTTTTGTCTGACACTGGATAAGAACTGATACGTGGAGTGAGAAACCCCAAGACTTTGGAACAATGCTGTAACATTACGTGTAAAATTTGTATAAATAGCAGTTTTACAAATATATTGGAAGTCACCAAAAGCATTCAGAATCATGCAGGAATTCATAAGCGCTCCAGTGCGATGGGCATTTTGCTCCTGTGTTCAAGCTATTAGTCAAAGTTACCAGCCGTTACAGAAGATCCTCAAGAAACCTGATATTGGAAGTATTTCTTGCAGTGCATGTATAATTATAATGACCGCTAATTTAATACACATGCTAACATGGCAAAGTATTTTGCCATGAAGTAAAAGGACAACCTAGGATAGACAAAAAATACTGAGAAATCAAATCCCAAGACAAATTATACAGTTCACTTTTAAGTTACATGTCTTAAAAATTTCAGTACCCCCCCCCCAGAGTATGTAGGAGCATATTTCACTCTTTTTCTGTAGATGCTATCCAGCTGCTTTTGTTGTTGCTGTGCTACAATCAGTTTAGCAATGAAGATTTTAAAGATTTTTACTGTAACCTTTTGATTGTGTAGCTATTTCCAATACTTTGGAGCTATTAAACTGGATTTACGAGTTTAAATGTGTCTGAGACTATGATAAATAGAATATTGCAGGCATTTCCTTAAATTTTTTGTCTTAGGCTTTGTTCGCAGAGAATTACAACTTTTTATCAAGTTGAAGGGTTTTATTTTGAGTTTCTCTAGCAGTGTAATGTCAAATGACCTGATTCTATCTACCATACTCTCATTTAATGGGGATTTATTACATAAGTGGCAGATTTTGGTTTCATTGGCAGTACTCACTGAGTAAGTTCTGCGGAGTCTAAAAACAGGCATGTGTATTTTTCTGCAAGCTTTAGCTGTTATTTGCGAAAGTGAGGATGGTGGTGAAATACTTCTGAAGGCCTGAATCAAGATGCTTCTCATTCAGTAATAGTGGAGGGGAAAAAAAAGTATCTCTATTTCTTTAAAGATCAGATAGTAAACTTACATTTAGATGACTTTTTTTGTTTCCCAGAGGCATGAATTAGAGATACCTTTAAACTCAAAGAAATCGGTGTTACTTATTTCTGGAGCAGAGATCCTGTCTAACTTGCCATCTCTCGGCTCCCACCAGTGTTCACATTCTACTTAAAAATTCTGTCTCTAGCTTCAGGCTGTTTGCAGTGCCCTTCTGCCGTGCCTTTCTTTCCAGATATATTAAATAAGGCATATTCACATTGTGTAACTAAATGCTGTCTCTTATAATGCCACGTCTCTAAGCAATTATAAATGAGACTTAGCAATGTCTCCTACCTAGCTAGTTTTTAAAAATTGCTGGATTTTTTGAGAAATCAAGCATTTTGGAATAAGCTGCCACTGATGACCTGGACTGAAACGTTCCAAGTTTCACTTTGGTCGTGTCCAGTCGTCTCTACCTCCGGCCACGCTAGGACCACAGGGGTTACTCCCCGAGTGCTCAGCAGAAGTCCATGTAGATGTCTTCCGATAAATGCAAAGCAACTCCTGATAATTTGTTTCTTTCACATTTCTTATACAAAGGAGAAATTATAGAATAAAATGCAGATACAAGAAAACATAACTCAAAGTTACCACTCTTACTTACAAATACATAATATATGCTGACTGTAACAGAAGTTACTGGTTTATCTGTCAGTATCGAGTAATGGTTTCTTTCCAAATAGTTCTAAATTACTTGCGCAGTTTGCATATCAATTTTTTTTATTATTTTTCAAAATTTAATGGGAAAAATATTTGGATGTTGGTATTGAACAGTAGTCTTGATTTGTAAACACTCTCATCAGTTTTACTTTGTGGACAAAAACACTCAAGAAGAGCGATACAGTGGAATTTGTTGCTGCGTGTTCCAAACTTTAGAAAAACAACAGTTTCTATATATAATGATAGCAGTTTTCTCTTAGACAGTGTAGTAAATGCATGCTTTCCTAAAGCCAATTGACTAACGGAAAAAAGATAATAATACCTTTTAAAACGTGCATTAGATTTCTTGGGTTGAGGTTTCGCCTCACGTAGGGCATTTATGATCTTAGAACTTTGCTAATCTCTTCTGCCAAATGAAGTTAAGTTTTGAAAATATTTTTAGAATGCCTCTATTGAAAATCCTCACTTAATTTGTTCTTAGTGGCATTGTATTTGAGACAGCTAATTCTGTGAGATTGTTGCTCCTCTATCAGTGTGGAAGGGGAGTAGCTCAGAAACCAGTTTCCAATGATTGCACACCTGTACCAAGAGCTAATGCTGCTAATGTGCGCTGGTAGCCTGCCAGTGGGGGAGAAACAGATGCCGCTCTAATTAATAGTCAAAATTAATACCCTTCATGAATGAAAATTATTGAGGGAAGGCAGTATAAACAAGTTAATTCTCTCTCAGTATTCGGAAGTTTGACTTGCTTTTTCTTCTTATGTCTCCACCCCTGAAGGGTTATCTTAGATGAGTCTGGAGAGTAGACACGCAGAACTCTTTCAGGTGGCATCAGTACACTATCCTGTAATCAGCAGAAATTAAGTTTATTTGAAGAATACAGGCTGATGTGTAGATTCTTCATGTTTCTAACTAAACATACGTTTCTAACCAAAGACGTGTAGTCACTTCATGAAGAAGTAGGCCTTTTTTTAACTCTTCGTTAGTAGCAAATAAGAAAATCTGAGATCAATTTTTCTTCAGTATTGCTTGTTTTTATATCAAAATTTTGTAATCTTAATATATAGCTTACGATCATTTGGGCACAGGTCTTCTGAACTCTTATTTGAAAAACGAGGGCGTATTTTAGTTGTTTTCGTATCAGTTTGTATGCCTTTATTCACCCCTGACACTTGTTTGTGGAGCACTACTATTTTTCTTATGCTTGAATAATAGCACATCATCTCTGTTTTGCTTCAGTGTGCCAAGTAAAATGTGCAAAGATGAAGTACTTTGCTGTCATACCGCTAAAAGGATATTTTGATTCCAAGGAAGTACAAGCAGCGCATTCCTTTAGCAATAAAAATGCTAGCTTGATTTAAAAAGTGTTTCCTACAAAGAAATAGCTAATTACATTGATAGCACATTAACAGAATATGTAACTTGAGTAAGGATGCGACAATAAATCAAATAAAGTAATTACGTAAATTGAAGCCTCTTTCTGAAAAGTAGGGCAACAAGTTGTCTGAGTGTGTTATTTATTTAATACTAGCTTAATATCACAGGAGCAAACAGTAAGACAGGTGAAGTACATCAAAATATTAATTATATGGATTCATGCTATAGCTTATAATAAATGCTTACTTACAGCTTCTCCTCAAGGGAATTGCTGATAGGTGTTAAAGCATAACATCTTGAATTATTCAGAAGTATCTGAATTATGATGGGTAGATCTAAGTGGTACCCAGAAGAGCTTTGATATTCAAACAGGACAAAGACAGCACAAAGACGTTTTATCAGTTCTCTTAAAGTTGTTTTGATTTATTTGGGGTTTTTTTTAAGGATTTCTTAGTGGCTACGGGATTTGAGTCGTTCCTTCCTGCACACATTTTTCAAGCTACAAACTACTGTTCTATAGTTTTGAAAAAAGAAAATACTTACGGTTCAGTAGGCTGGATCGTTATCCTGTTTTAAAATTACAAAAAAAAAAAAAAAA
>VYZM01014622.1:109652-181568 GCA_013398915.1 Dromas ardeola | reverse complement strand
GGGGGGAGAGAGGTTGCCTGTGAAGACTGAGGCAAAAAAGTTGTTGAGTACCTCCAGCCTTCTCCTCGTCCGTTGTTACCAGTTTGCCAGTCTTGCTCGTTGGGAGGATGTGCTTTCTTTGACCTTCCTATTCTGGCTGCCATAACTGTAGAAGCCCTTATTGTTATTCTTTGTGCCTCTTGCCAAGTTGAGCTCCATCTGCACCTTGATCTTCCTGACCCCATTCCGACACAACTGGGCAGCAGCCCTGTACTCTTCCCAGGATGCCTGTCCCTGCTTCCACTGCCTGTGCATTTCCTTCTCGCCCTTTAGTTTGACCAGCAGGTCTCGACTCAGCCATGCCAGTCTCGTGCCTTCCTTTCCTGATTTCTTGCACCTGGGGATCGAGAGCTCCTGCACTCTATGGAAGGTGTCCTTAAAGATCAGCCAGCTCTGTTCTGCTCCCTTGTCCCTGAGGGCAGTGTCCCAGGGGGTCCTGTTGACTAATTCCTTGAAGAGC
This sequence comes from Dromas ardeola, assembly GCA_013398915.1. Lineage (NCBI taxonomy): Eukaryota > Metazoa > Chordata > Aves > Charadriiformes > Dromadidae > Dromas > Dromas ardeola. The sequence goes on along the minus strand of VYZM01014622.1, from coordinate 181,069 downwards.
TGAAAGTTTGTTTTCCTAAAATTCAGGGTCCTGACTTCACTCTTTGCCTGAGACATATACCTCAGGACTACGAACTCCACTGGTGCATGATCACTGCAGCCCAGGCTGCAGTCTAATCCTGTCTAATCTGTCCCAGCCCTGTCTAATCCTGATGTCACCAATAAACTCATTTGCGTTGGTGACCAACAGGTCCGGTATCGCATTGCCTCTGGTAGGGCTGTCTGTTACCTGGCTTAAGAAATTCTCCTCCTTTTACTCCAGGAGTCTTTTCCAGCAGATGTTGGGGTGGTTGAAGTCCCGCAGCAGGGTTAGGGCCTCCTGGAGCTGCAGTACGAAGGCTGTGTCAATAGGCACCCCTTGAGCCTAGGAGCAGCAGTACTAGGGTGGCCTGTAGTAGGTGCCAACTAATATTTGACACCAAACAATATTCACAGATACAAGCATACAGAATAGAGTATCAACCAACAAATACAATGCAGAGCGCTAACATTTGGCCTTAATATTTCAAATAAGTTTTTATGCGAAGAAGAGCTATTCAGTTTCAGATGACATTTGGACAGATCCCTTCTCACACTCAGCAAGTCTCAGTAATTTACTTAATTTTGACAGACAAACATTGAAACCTCGTAGAAAATTATTTTCACAGGACTTTACAGTATTCTTCATTTTACAGTGAATATATCCAGAATATTGTCCTTTGCAGTGAATACGGTATATCTTATATATTCATTCTTGACTGTACTTTTGGTGTAGTTGGTTGTACTTTTCCCTTCTACACAGAGCTTCACTCTTGATGTTGTATTAAATGTTTTTCTACTCCTTGTGCTGCCTCTTTATCTACTTCACAGAGTACAGTCTGTGCTTAGTGCTTCATTCTTCCTAAGATTCTTGCCCTTTAGAAAATTGACCCAGGACACCTTGCTTCCATCCTGCTCTTGTCACACAGGCAACATGCCCTGGCGACGGCGGGCCACCTTTCCGTCACAGGACTCCCAGCAGCAGCACTCCTAAGGGGGAAAATCAATCAATGAGAATCTTAACACAAATGTATCGTGAGGCTGGTGACTGTGATTGCATTGACGGCCAGGTTTAAGCACTGTGGTTTCAAATGGAGACGTCCTGGGGCCTGGTGGCAGCTGGCTGCTGCTGAAGAGAAGGAAGCCAGGAGCTGAGTGGGAGCAGTCCGTGCCCTCCCCCATGGGGTGCAGCCCCGCTGGGTCTAAACACGGGGGGCAGAGGCAAATACTGGAAACAGGATCTGTCCATTGACGGCCCCAAGCCAGGTGGTGAACCAGGCCCAGGATCCGTCTGGGGAGTCCAGTCAGGACAGCCGTTCATCGGGACAGAGAGAGGACAGAAACAAGGTGGGTCTGAAGTCCACACAGAAAACAGGACTGAAAGAGAGACTGGAGAGAAGATGCAGTGTAGGTCCAGGGGGTTAACCCAGGAGACAGGTTGCCTACAAGGCATGTCTGAGGTCCAGCCGGGGCTGGAGATGGGTAACCCCATGGTATAGTTTAGGCCAGCGGCCAGAGTCTGAGAAATACTAGTTTTTTTCCATTGTGGTAAGAAACCCCGTTCTGTCAAATATTCATTAGAATGATCACATTCCAAAAAAAATAGCAATGATAAGGTGATGCTCAAGACTTATGATTAAATTTAATGGTAAAAAAAGTGCAGCTAGAAATGCTTAGTAAATAGTGTCAATCTACCTCTTCTCAGGCTAATAAACGCAGTGAGATTCTCTGTCTGCATCGAGTATGCTAGAATAAATATCAAATATAGTTTATCGTATTCAGTTGCATTTATTTTTTTCTCCTTTCCTCTTTTTTTAACCTGATGTTCTAAGGATTTCCTTTTAGTGCCTACGAACATCTCCTTTTGACAGACAGTGCAAATTAAAAGATACGGCTAGGCAAAGGAAACTGGAACCCAAATATGCCCCCTGGGTTTTCATTTACAGTTAGAAGCTACAGACACAATTACTGCTGACAGAAATTCAGAAGCCAGTGGCAGAGTGCATGTGGCAGTAGACTCATGCCAGGCAGTAATTGGGAAGATTATTTTTAATCAGAGCATATCCTACAGCCCAAACATTAGAAATCTCTTGTAAGGCTGACAGGAAATTAAACTGAGACCAAACAAAAAAGCCTCAAAATAGAAGTAATATGGTTAGAAGTCTAATGATGGCAAAACTCACTGCTTGTTGTATTTGGCTGTTATCTAAAGGGAATGACTTTTAACTTGCAGCAACAGATATCATTGTTTAATTGCATTTTGAGAACAGAATTAAAATAAAAAATCAGATCAATTTATATGTAGGCTTTTGATAAAGGTGTGAAGCAGAAGGTGTTAAGTCAGGCTTAGTAATTGTGTATATGTATTAGTAGTAATTTTTATTATTGCTTTAGGGTTTTTTTGAAATTTTTAATTTTTTTATTTAATATAGTGCTTAAGGGAGCTACTTCTGTGGAAAAATACTGTAATGCCTGGGATACTTGTGGAATGCCTGGGTATGGTGACTATTTATGAAGCCGGAATGGCCTGGGGCTCTCCTTCTCGATGTCTCTGCAGCATGAGCTCTGCTTGATGGGCTGCCTGAGCTGCCTGCCCTGGCGAGAGGAGACCCGGGCGTTCTCAGGACTTGGCTACGCACCTGCAGTTTTCACCTGACAGCACAACTTTCCCAGTTTTAAGTGAATCTCAAAACATCATCTTCTCTGCCAGACTTTTACATAAATACTTAGCAGGACTCCTAGTTGACTCAAGTTTTCCCATTCTCAGGAAAGAAAGACTGGAGCAGTGCAGAATGCTGGGAACTCCGCTGTACATCTGATAAAGGTCTTGCTGTTCTTATATATGCCTGTCACATACAAGCGTTGTAATGCCAGCGAAATGTTGCTAATTGTGTACTTATTTCTGTGTGATAGGAGTGCAAAACAAGAGCCTACTTCTTGCTCTGCTAAGATATATGACAGTTGTGGAAAAGGAAATATCGCGTTGAAAATGCATGTCTTACATTTCTCCCTAAGGCCGCTTTTAGCTGTGTGGACAGTCTTAATGACATTTTGTGTCAGTACAAAGAATAATAAGGTATAACATCAAAGTCCATCATAGTCAACTAGGTCATTGTGAGGCTTGTAAATAGGATTTTATCAGAAAGTAGGTGTTTTGGGTTTTTTTCCACAGAAGTATTAGCATTTTTCAGCTGTTATTTCCTTCTACTAAAAATTGCTTCATATAATCATATGAATATGACGGAAAAACCTTGCTTGTTGTTTAGATATTGCCTGAGTAGCTAGATAACAAATAAAGTATACTTCATAACATATGCACTTTCTGCAAAGTGGTCTACATGAAACCTGGAAGTACAGAAAGGCACTGTGTAATAGCGACTGGAACTGTGTCTGCCTGGTTTGCGAGAGCTTCCGTAACTGGCTTGTGTTACGTAGGATGGCTGCACTGGTTCAGGCAACTCGTATCCAGACTGCTGATGGAGAAATCTTTACAAACCTTTGTAAAGTTTGTAAATGTGCCACCCTTCCTTTTGTCCAACAACATGGTAATAAAGAACGTTCGGTGGTGGTACAGAGCCCAGGGCTGTGGCTGGAGTTCCACTCTCCTTTTGCAGCTGCTTTTAGACCATTTGTTTTGAGGAAATCCTGACTTCACGTGTTGTACGCAGATTATTAAACATTTTAAAGAATGTCTGCATTCAGTAGAGCCTGAAATGTTAATATTTCTATGTGGAGGAAATTAGAGAGGGGTTATACAGTACTGTAAAATCAGGCAAAATTAATAATTACTCATTGATTAAATATTATAGCCAATTTAATTGCTTTAGAGGTAACTATTTTTGCAGTTTCTCATGCATTTGCTCTGATTTAATACAGCAGTAATTTGTAAATTACATACAACGTTATATTCCTGTTTTTTCCTGTAGTTGCATATATTCTTAAAATTCTGTACATCTTATTTCTGTGTGTATTCTGAGTTTCCTCAGTCACTAGGGTGTGCAAATGCAGGATAAATAAGGAATACTAGCAGTAGCAGTTGGGAGTATAAAGTTTCTAAAATTAATGATAGGGAACATTATGCTAAATAGAAAGTCTGCTAGGATTGAGTTGTCAGATACAAGTATTTCAGAAAAGGAAAATTAATCTACTGTGACCTCAGTGAGGTAGCATTTTAATCAGTACGAAGTCTAAAAAATGAGAATTTGTATTTGAAAACTCACAGTGACTTCAAATTGTGAAAGACAAGTACCCCGATGGAGTAAACCTGAGAGACTTAATTTTCAATTATTCCATTCAATTTTGGTGACCGTGACTAGGTTTCACTGTGGCGCTACAAGATGGTCCTAAATCGGACGTCATTTTTGAAAATGTAGACTAATTACTTTAAAAATCCCTGAGAAGTTGTTTTTTTTTTTTTTAAGGAACTCTCGATACCATTAATTTACCTTGTGTTATACTTGGGGATATGTTTGATCTCACACAAAGAAACGCTTCCCGGAAAGGATAACATGCAGTAGTTTTAATGTGTCGTCTATGTGCGTATGCAGCCTTCTTACGTGAGCTGCCTTTTCTGTTGTATTTATACATGTATGTGGTTTATTTTATTTCATAAATAAAAAGAAACTTGTATCTTCAGCTCAGAAATCGATTAACGTGAGGTTTTTTTGATGGTGAGAGAGTTGCAGCTACTGCTAGGAGCTTCAGTGGTGTGGTTGGATCTTCCTGTGATAGATAGTCCCCTAGTGGTGGTCCCTTCTCTAAGGAGACCAAAATGCAAGTATCTTTTCTGTTGCTGATTGTCTCTTTCTCAGATTCGGAAGTTGTTGGGTTTTTTATCAATGTGTGCGGTAGTTGCAACATTACCTGACATGCTTATAGAACATGTACCTTTCCGGTACTGCCTCTTGCTCTTGTTATTTATCCTCAACTGCATTAGAGAGAGCCACTACTGATTTTGTTGATTTACTGATTATTTTTTTTATGTTTGTTTCTTGGTTTAAAATGAAATCGCATATAAGGAATAACACGTTTTGTGAAAAACCATTCAGTATATTTACTGTTTGGAACTTTACTGAGGTGGATAAAAAGTATATTAAATTTATCTATGGAATGGTTTTGTAATACGTAGACCTAGGTGTGTATTTTCTTTGAAGACTCCAAATATGTACAATGTTTCTATTTTCAAGAGTATTTGTATCAGAGTGTCTATGCAACCATTTCCACGTGGAAATGAAAAATGCAGGTAGGGACAATCTGTTATGAAAAACATGGCTGAGCTTACTGTAACTTCTAAAATTCAATGAACAATTCAGTAAAACATTACATGTCACCAGCTGCTCATCAACAAGAAAAAGTGGCATGGAATAGACTGTTACCCTATTCTAATTCCCAGCTAAGTGCATGTGTAATATATTTTGAATGGCCCCTTTTGAGTATGTATTTTATGATCATTTTTCTTTTGCAAAAATTGCTTGAATTTTTCAGCTGAAAAGTACAAAAAAAGTAAATCAAAGTTGTGTGTTCCTATTGAAACAGAAACCTATACTGGGGAAAACTTTGAACTATGGCATAGTAATTACATGTCTGTTTCAGTAGGTAAGTTCATAATGCAAACATAGGATTTAGGTTTGTAATAAGTTGCAAACTGCCTGGGAATTTTTACTGTCCATTGAGTGATTAATAAATGAAGAATAACATCTTTGTTGCTATTTGTGACTCAATAAGCAGATTTTGCTGTTCGGCTTTGTAGTACAATGAAAATGCAATTATAACCCAAAAATGTACGCAAACCTTCTTGTGAAAGCCCAAATAATGCATTATCAATTTCATTTTTTGTTACAACACTTTGAATCTTAAAGCCTGCCTTCAGCCTTCCATGGGTGCGGGGCACAAAGGTGATCTCCTTTGAATCTCTCATTTACAGTATAAATGTATTTTTCTTTCCTTAGGAAACTACACAGAAGCCCCATGCAAGTGGTGCCTATTGTTTTCATGATCGGAGCCTGCTTTCTGTAAGTGCACTGATTTTGTTGTTGTTTATTTTATTTTCCTTGGAGTTTGACTGAAATCTCTGTTATGCTGTCATAATGAGTAAGGACATACTTTGGATTTCACAACTTGCCGTGCTCATGCTGGATCGCAAGACTAATAGACCATAAACACAAGATCTGATACCTTTTGGACTTCTGTGAACAACAACTTGCTAGTGACATGATTAGAAAATAATCTTCCCTGTCTCTGGCTGTAGGTTAAAGTGTTTTTTTCTTGTGTTTCCCTTGTATGTGTTAGGGTTATGTTACTATCGTATTTACTTAATCTTTGGCAGATTCCATCAGAAAGAAATTACTTTGTATACAGGTTAGTCACTGACAGTTTTTTTCCCTTAGAACAGCCATGGATAATTCATCGTGCTTTCTTTCTTAAATGCTCCCATAATGTCAGAATAGGGGATATAATGAATTCAGCTCCAAAATTTATAGGACGTGAAAAAGTATTTGTGCTGATTCATCTTTTGCCTTTTTCCTTCCTGAGAAGACGCTTTCACATCTGAACTACTTGTTGCTCTTTCATACTTGGAATTTACCTTTTCTTGTAAAGTTTTTCTTTTAAACATTTGATTAGAAACAATATTGATTAAGCACTTTTTAATCGGGATATAACTTTCAGTACTTGTAATAATAAATACAGAAGTATCAGAAAAACTAAACTAAGTGTATGATTCTTGTAGGTGTGTATATTGTACTTCTCAAACAATCTTTAATAATCCTCTGTGTAAAATAAATTGCAATGCTCCATATTGGCTAATAAGTATGGCTTGTTCTGTATTGGGCTGACTGAATATGTTTTTATACATTTATAATTATACTTTTCTTTGTTCTGTGTGTAGAAAGTAAAGGAGTTGCACATGTGTATTGGCAAAAATAATAGACTAGATTCACTTTTTCATTCAAATGCATTAGTATTAATAGTTGAGTTCTTCCCCAACACACAAAGTTTGATGTCATTGAAAAAATTAGACATACAGTCCTTGTTAGAAATAAGAAGAGTTTTATATTTTTTCTCCTACACTGAACATGATCTTCCTCTTAATGTCTTTGAAAAAAGATTTCATTATTTCAAAAAGGCTGCCTGGCTTACAGGAAAAAAAAAAAAAAAAGCCTGTTCATCTTGAGGACAGATTTAAATCAATTCTGTAGTGCTCAGCATGCTTGTTGCTTTTAGCTTTTCCTCTGTCACAAACAGTATTTTCTATCACAGAGTAACCTTGCAGCTCTTAGCAGAATTTGATGCAATTGACAGCTTTTGTTAGCAAAATTCTGGTAAAAATTGCAAGACTGAGGTTGGGGTTTCTAACCCATGGGAGACAGTGGTCCCTGAGATAATTACTGGCATGTTTTTAGGAAGCTGGCATTAATTTGACTGTGACTGTAGTGCTTCAGTATCTATAAATGTAGTTGAAGGAAAAGATATTAATCTTCCTTCAACAAGCTAAACCAGAGATTTGGGATATATGACAAGAAAGAAGAAGAAAATACTCATTTGGAATTTGGGGAAGGTTTAAAGCTGCCAAATCTCAATGCTCATAATTGGTTTTATTATTTTCCCTTGTGATCATAATCTAACCAGCACAATGAATATCAATCAACTTCTAGGGCTGAGAGGTCATTTTTTACCAAGCTGCGACTGAAGTCCAGGATGTTGCCTGGTAACGGTCTATGTAGATGAGTTGGCTCTTAAGTACACCATATGGCTGGGCGTTGTGCCCTATTCACCCGTGACATGATGTACACATGTAGTACATTACTGATTATAAAATGGTTTGTCCCGTTCCCTTATTTAGAAGAAGCATTTAGCAATAGCAATGCCAATCCAACACAGACGTGTTAAGAGTCTGGAATTGTATGTAATGAAACAAATTTCTGTCCGAGTGTCAAAATCCTCATGTAATAATCACAGTAAATTTTGTGTTCGCTATGCTTCAGTTGAATTTAAGTATAATTTCTAGCTATGGTTGCTTTACAGTATTTTTCTATTTCATTTTGATAGATAAAAATGTTGAAGTAAGTATAGTTTTAACAGTTTAATTACAGAGAAATCCTGGATTTTAAAATTAAATTTTGTAACGTAGTCGGTTGATTCTACCAGATAGTCTATGGATTTATTTGGCATTTGACCTTCTATTAATTGTGCAGTAATGTCTACAGTACTCGACCAAAGCTGCAGCGCATTGAGCAAACCAGCAAACAAAGCAATAAAAGACAGTTGCAGAAAACAACAGCTAAAAATAAACATGACAGGCAAAGGAGATAGAATTGTTCCAAATATACAATGGGAAACCAAGAGTGACTGGCAAGAAGTTTGTAGTAGAAATGGATGTAAAATCTAGATGAGCAGAGTCCTCACTCATTCTCTTAACTGCAGGATTTTTCCCATTCTGTTGTCACGAGCTGGAATTCATTAAGGTGGGAATGCTGCAGAGTGCGGCGATAGGCAGTGGCACATGCCGTGACCTCTGTGCTCTGGCTGTCGTGTGTCGGGTAAAATTGAAAGGCAAGAAATGGTATTGATCTTGTATGTAATGACTGATCTGCACCAGTAGAATGGAAGATCATTGACTGGTGTCCCAGTCCAGAAAGCTGGACAGTCAGTGGTTATGTTGCAGTTCTCTGTGCCTAGCTTATTTGGAAAGATGGATTATTGTGCTTAGCCCTCCCCTACGCAACTCCCTTGCCTAAAACTATACTTCTTTGGCAAAGAAGCCACTTCTCTTTGGCATTCCACTTAAGTTCTCTGAAAACAGTTCGGAAAAGAAGAAGAAGAAAGCTGGTATCTTTTCCATGATCCGCGGAAAGTCCATACAGTTGCTTTTTGAGAGAAAAATTCAGTATATTTGCCCATTCTATTGGTTTTTCTTAATCTTCAGGTTGTATATAGTTGTTACATAGCTTGAGAAACACACTGCAGTTAAGTGATCTTGTTGTTTTATTGCAAACACGTTTTCTTGGCTGGGAATTTTTAAGGTAATAGAAAAAGAATGAGACAGTGGTGCTGCTCCATGTTCGTTTGACAGTTGCATCCTTTGGAAGATATGCCGTGATTATTCACATTTTAAACCCTGATAGATGTAAATGGAAGTATGCAAATATGCTGTCCATCTCAAAACAGTCTCATCTTCACCTATCCTACAGTCTGTCAGTGGCACAAAACTAGTTGCCATGTTGTAAAGGCCTGTGAAGCCATTGAAAAAGAGGCGTTTAAAACCCTTTTCCTTAGTTTCAGAGCTGTGTTTTCCTTTGAATTGTAAACATGTTGAAATAAGTAACAGAAAAATAGCTATTATTGCATTGAAAATATGTTATTATCGGGGATTATGGGTCCCTTTTCCCCCCTCATTAAACACATCTTTTAAAATTGTTAATATAATAAATCTATTTTCCAAAACAATGTAGCATTCCAAGGAGGAATCTGAGGAGTTTAGTGTGATCTAGGGATTTCTACCTGAGAGGCATGAAGAAAATAATTGTGAAAGAGACCTATTATAAAATATCATAATTCTCTTAGAAATAAACCAGTATTATAATCTTTTTCTAATAAATGTATAAGGAAAAAAGATTTTAATGATTGCATTCTTATTTATTCATCTCTCTGTATTCTGATGTAGTCTGAATGGTAGTGTTAGTCTAGAGAGCTGAATATTTTTAAAATGGCAGCACTTTGAATTACTGATATCTGTGAATTACAATAAAAAAGGGTTGAAGAATGGTAGTTAGATAACGTAAATGAAGCAGTAAGTTCTGCTCCATTACTTCATCTGAGGTAGGATGGGGAACTGTTTAGTTGTTAGTATCTCCTCCGTTGTCATATTATTCATTGTTGTTTTGCGATATCTTCAAATATCTTCAATAGTTATTGTAGGAATTCATTAAGGACCAGAAGCAGTGAGGCATTTACACGCTCCTAATGATAAGCGGCAGAATACTCTCATGGATGTTTTTTCTTCCGAAGAAGCTTAGCTAAGGTGACTAAGCCCGACCTGTGTTTGAATTTTTTTTCTAGTGCTGGTGCAAGGTAATTCAGTTTTAGGTGGTTGCTTGGTAATACTACTTTTCCATTAGTTAGACACATGTTTAGTTAGATATGATTTTTAACTCCTTCCTGCCCTAGGGAACTAAATATACTACCTTTGTTTAGTTTAGGGATTTTTTTATAGTCTGCATGTTCCAAGGTTTACCTTCTTTCATTTCCCACAGGGGAAGAAAATGTTGTTTTTCTTTTGTTGGGTGTCACGAATTTGAAGTTTATATCAGTAAAATCTCTAATGATGTTAGACAAATAGAGCATGTATGTGGTAGCAGGTTTGCATAAATCGCTGTTAAACCACTGCTGTAATTTATGATTACCTAAATTGTAAAAGGGCAGGGGTTTATGTTTGTACGTTGTGCTTAATCACTGCTGCAGATAATTATGTATGTTTGTATTTATTTAAGCATCTACAGAATTTAGAAGTTCCTCTCTCAACGCAGATTAAGGAGGGTAAGGCTTACTGAAATTGAATCAGACTGACTTTTTGAAAGCAGGAGACAGGCTCCTAGCACACGTGGTTTTTTGGAAATACTACCCTAGATTATTGTGAACTGTAACTACTCTGTTAGGAAATTATTTGCTCTTGGTTGTATACAAACGTATGTGTAAAGAAGTATCTAATCATTACTTCTTTTCTCCTTCCTCTCTTTTAAGAATGCAGTCAGTATTTCTTTCTGATGGATTCCTCTGTGAACTTCCTAAATCCTCCATCGTTGTAAGTGGTGTTTTGAGTCTGCCAAGTAAAAGCCGTAGGGGTTGAATATGGATTAACTTTAGGACCTGAATTTACTGTATATAGCAACCTGTTTTCTGACACTGCTGAGATATTTCCTTCATAAACATTACATTGCAGACACTTTTTTATTCAGGCATTATGAACATTTTCACATGCGTGTAAACACTTAGCTTAGAATTCTTCCATTGGCATCTGTGTGCGCTCTGGATATTCTCCAGATTACAGCATTAAGATGTTTTTGATCAAGTTCATTTCCATAGCGTTGTGGCATTTAAGAGATATCAAGTCCCAAAATTCCTGTGAGATTAGTATGTGTCATTATCTCTTTATTACAGAAGGAGAAACCAGAAAATTGAACAGTCTGGCTGATGTGCCAGGAGAGGGAGTAGGGCAGAGCTAGGATTTGAGTTCGTATTTCTCAAATCCCAGATCATTGCCTCCGTTACTGGGCCGTCTTTCCTCCTGCTCTCCCTCTAATCCAATACCTTTTGTTGTTAATGATTTTTACATTTAACAAGTGAAAAAGAACTTAAAATTTCATGCTCTCTCCTGTCTCATAAAAAATTGAAAATTTTCCTGAAGAAAATCATGCATTTATTAGTAAAATCCTATCAGCATAGCTCAAAGCTAATTGAAATTTAACAGTTCTCATGATGATCTGGGTCATGTCAAGGGTGTTAGGATTCTTTAATAAAGATAAACATTTGATCCTTTTTTCTTTTTCTTTGACGAGCTTACAGACTTCTATAACTTTTTCTGATAATGCCAATTATGCAAAGTGAAGGCACAGTCATTACAAGTGCTTGCATAGTTCAGTATAGCAAATGTTGTGAACTATATCAATGATGTTCTGGGCTTTGGGGTGTCTTAGCAGCCCAGGCTTCCTGGAGGATTTGTGTCTGCGTTCACTGTGTTACCGCTGCCGTGTGTTGAAGTCTGGGTGTTGCCGTGTGGTTGCCGCCTGAGTTTGGCAAGTTCAGCTGGGGCTCTCTTAGAGGGGGGCAAAGCCGGAAGCCTGCAGCAGTGCGTGCACCCAGGGTTTTGCAGTAAATGCTTGGTAAGTCAGGCCTATATGCAATGGGGAATCACTCTGTCCCTGCACATGATGCATTCATAGTCAATCTATTGCCACAAGGTTTGGCTTTTTTGCATTGTGTGTTGGATCTGAGATCCTGCTGAGCTGTGTCTGGATGCAGCACTGGGCACAGGTGTGATGGCATATTATTGTTTCAGTGGGGCAGTATCTTTACTGCTACTGCTCATGGAAATCAACAGGAGTTTTGGACTGTAGTAATTGGATTAGAAGGGGGGAAAATTTAATTTCCTTTCTTTTTTCTCCCTGTTACATTTGAGGTTAGTTACAGAGTTGACAAATCTGTGTTGTAACGTGTTATCCCTGTGTAGCTCATGCACTACCAATAAGCAACATGCTACGTGACAATTTGTACTGATCCTGCAAGATATGTTAGAAATCGTATAACTGATGGCTCTTTAAATTTTGAATATGGGATGGCAGTTTCGAAATGTGTCTTCATCGAGGAGGCAGAATGCTGGGAAACAAGAACAAATCTGTTGATGTAAAATGAAATGTTTATCCTTATTCTGCATAGTTTAAGAGATTTAAAAAAATGAAACAGCATGTGAGTTTGAGAGAATACATTTGTATTTGGTAACTTTTCCTTCAGGATTCTTTACTACCTTCAGAAATTGAACTGTACCTCTCAGAACTGCTTCTGACTGTGAACCTTCCTAGAAGCTCTCTAGCAACTATGGGAGTGTTCTAGCACTGATCGCTGGGGTTTAGCAATTTGGGATTTCTCACCAAGTAGTTAAGTCTGTATCTTCTACAGTATTGAAATACATTTACATCTGTTAATGCATTCATGAGAGAGGTTTGTCTGTAACTACCAAAATCATTGCACAGTAATCATCCAGGGCAAATTTGGGCAGGTGGATGAGAGTTCCTGTCCGTGTATGCAGCGGGAAGAAAGCAGCCTGCACCGCCCTGTGACAGGCGGAATGCTGACATGGTTTAACTTCAGTTGGCCAAGTGCTTGTTAGATGAAGCTGGTCTCACAGACCAGCACACAAGTCATATTCAACTACCATGTGCTGGATTTCAGTCTTGGATGTATCTTCTTTATGCTAACAAAGTCAAGAAACCCATTTACCTGTCTGTGGTGGGTTGACCCGGGCTGGCAGGTCAGCCCCCACCCACCAGCTTGCTCACTGCCCCCAGTGCGATGAGGGGGAGAACCAAAAGGGTAAAAGTGAGGAAAATAAAACCTTTTGGGTTGAGATAACACAGTTTAATAAGTGAAGCAAAGCTGTGTGCGCAAGGCAAGCAAAATAAGGCGTTAATGCACTATTTCCCATTGGCAGGCAGGTGTTTCACCATTTCCAGGAAGGCAGGGCTTCGTCACCGGTAACTTGGGAAGACAAATGCCGTAACCATGAATGCTTCCCCTTCTTCCTCTGTTCCATGAGCTGGTATTGCTGACAACATCATATGGTCTGGAATATCCCTTTGATCAGTTCAAGCCAGCTGTCCTGGCAGTGTCCCCTCCCAACTTCTTCTGCAACCCCAGCCCACTGGCTGGGAAGGCAGAGTGAGGAAAAAGAGCAAGAAAAAAAAGAAAAAAAAAAAAAAAAAAAAAAAAAAAAATAAGAAACCCTTGATGCTCTGCAAACACTGCTCAGCAATAGTCTGACAATAGCAATAACACCGGTGTGTTATCTACAGTGTTTTAGCTACAAATCCAAAACACAGGAACATATGGGCTGCAGTGGAGAAAATTAACTCTATCCCAGCCAGACCCAATACACTCTAAAACTGCTGCTTTTCTTCTTCACTCTGGAGGTTCTGCTTCCTTCATCTGCACCCCAGAGGAACAGAGTTTTATGAGCACTTATGGAAAATAGAGAAAGTGGTACAATAGAAACACTGAAGGAGTGGTGGTTTTGTTTGTTTGAGAGTTTGCGTTTTGTTTTTTTTCCTTATCTTGAGGTATATTTTGCACAGCTAAATGACCCAGTTACAAAAAAAAAATAAAAATATATATATATATATATATATCGGGTCTACACTGAGAAAAGATTGATCTGAAGTCCTTCACAAATTATGTTTTTATCAAGGCCAAGTTGTTGTGTGCTATTGATTTTTAGATCTGCACAGTCTACAAGTAATGAAAGTTGCAGAGCCAAAATAATTTAAAGTGGTTTTCTGTCTTTTGTGTAAGCCAGGTTAGTATATTGAAGTACAAATCAATTGTTTTGCCACTCAGATTCCTTGAAACCCAAAAGAAAATTTCAGCATGAGTTACAGTTTCCAGATGTTTGTATTTTCTGGTTCTAAATATTATCCTACAGGCAATAGGGCTTGTTTTGTCTGACAGGCTTTTCTGCAACTTGGTCACTAGTAGTACAACAGATAGCTATAAGAAAATCACGCCTACAGGAGGCAGAATCATCATAGATGACTCCTAACAGCAAAAATGTGAAATATAATTATGCAAAAATCACTTGCAAATAGCAACATCGACACAGGATTAAATCTGGAGGTAGAAGGGCAATGACAAAGTGATAGCTCTCCCATCTGTTTGTGGCTGGTCTATATTTTCTTACCTGCACTGCTGCACCCTTTCAGAGGTGATCAGTTTTACTCCTAAAACATTGGGAATATTTGGATGATAAGATCTTGAATGTATCAGAGCAGAATCAGTTTCATAGGGGTGGCTTTGCCGTTCAAGGCAAAAATTCTGAATACATGAATTATGGTGCTTAAATACTATTCATCTGGAAATATTTTATTCTAGCTCTTAGCTACTGATGAACACACTGATAAAACAAACTAAAACAGATACTGCAGAGGTAATTTTATGGCATATCAATGCGATTTCTTATTACTGACTCGGGAATGTTAATTTAAGAAATGTGGTTAGGAGGATATAGATTTACAACCTACAGGTGTGCTTAAAACAATATACTCCGTGCTTATCTAATAGGTCGTGGGGAAAAAAATTGTTCTTTTATACTTGATGTTTAAGTACCATGGAAAACCTAACCTGCATTTGCATAACTTGATTAATATCGTTACAGCTAGGGTTTTATTTGTGCTTTATTTTGTACCAAAGGGAGACAGCAGTAAAATTCTTAAGAGAGTACTTATAAAGCAGCTCTAAAGTTCACTTGTTGAAATGCTAAAAGATTTTGTACCATCTGATGTATGGTTAAATGGAATATAATGATTCATTGTAGTTTTTGGGATATTTGTAGCATGTTCTGGTTGTCCCTAAAATCTGCTTCAATGTAATATGATACAACTCTTTCATGATTCATGTTCTTAAAGAAAATGGCCTATATTTAAATTGGCTGTGGTTGTGTCCAGTGTGTGTCCACCCGATGTCAATAAATTGTTTCCTTGGGACTGCTGGCCCCAAATAAGGCCCTTGTGAACAGCCTTGGGAGACCTTTATTATTGTCCAAAGTTGTCTGAAAAGGTGGGGGAATTACCACAGACACAGTTTTTTTTCTCCACCCAGTGTGGAGGTTTCAGTAACGGTCTGCTCCTGGCTCGTTCCCCTCCCTCTTCTTTCTGTTCTGTCCTGCTTCTCCACTTCATGGGATGTTTCTTCTGCTTCCCCTGGGTCTGGGAATGAAAATCCTACATGGATTCTTGCTTTATTCCAGGTAGAGTTATTGTCCCTTTTGGACTTTCTGGGCTTGGTGTTGAAGGAAGAGAGAGAAAAACAGCATAACACTCCCATTGCTTATAATAGAGGATGGAAAGAAGTCCTAAAAACTATGGAAAGGCCACCTGAAAATATTCTAACCTGAAAATAAGCCTCTTTCCATGGACTAATGTTCTCTGCAGTGAAGTCAGGAAGGTTCTCATACAAAGATCTGTTCTTTATGGGGGAATAAACTGTTTGAACTGAAGTGTCAGTGGAAGACCTGGAAAAAGGTTGAACTGGAAGGTAAAAAAAATATTTGCTGATGACACAGTTATTCAGGAGAAATCTCATAGAATTGCAGAAAGATTTCGCAGTATTGCGTTAGTGGCAGATGAAATAGTTGCTGATAAAAGGTTCGTGTAGTGCAGTAAGCAAATGTAGGTTATACTGAGAAAAGAGGAGTTGGGTTCATTGTGAAGATAAGGAGGTCAGTGGGGAAATGCAGCCAGAACCAGAAGCGAGCAGTAAGCTTACATACACTTGGGTAGCAGAGCCTAGAGATTAGGGTCTTCGTCTCATCACTGAGAGGAGAAGTGATGGAGAAATTTTAAGTGCACATCTAGTGAACCAGGAAGCTAAAGTGTAAGGAAGGCAGATCCGCTAGTATTTCATTGGTACGAATAAATGGTGAATTTTTGTGGTGAAAGGGGTTTATAGGTAGAAGTGCATGCGAATCTATGCTATTCAATGTGCAAAAGGGGCAAAATAATGACATGCATTGAGATAATAATCCCGTTGAGACAGGATTATTCAGAACAAAAAAGTCGAAGACTGACTGGGAAAGTGCGGAAACCTGAAGGATTAGGTGACAGAATAAAATCCACTTTCAGAATTTCATAATAGATGGAAATCTGTTCTTGAGGAGGGAGTGCATGACTATCATTGCTCAAAAGCCTTTCTTGGAAACATCAGGTCAAGTTCTCAGAAGCATTTTTTCGATGCTTGACAGCTGTCAAAAAAAGCAAATTGAATATTTAGCAATTTTCAGGAAAGGCATTCAGTACAGAAAGACTCTCTGCTGGAGTTTGCATCGCTCTTACATGTGTTCACTGAAAGCAGTTCTGGTTACTCTGTGTCTCCAAAAGGTGTAGTCCAGGGGAGGTGAAAGGAATGATGAGAGGTATGGAATAGCTTCTGCACAGGGAAGCCATTAAACACATGCTAGATCTCTTTTACTTGGAAAAGAGTTGACAGGTGAGTGAAATGGGCAAAAAGTGATAGATTGAAATTGTTATTGATATCGATTTGAATTTTGATGTTATAATGATATGACACATAAAGCAAGGATTATGAACTCAATAAAATGATCCAGCAATGACTCATGAAAAGAATGTTTTTTTCATGCTATATAGTGCTGTCCTACAAAGTTTTGCCACTTGATACTTAAGATGCAAAAAATAGAAGCAAGTCAAGAATAACTGTATAAATTAATGTGCAGTATTTTCTTACACAACAAAATACAGGATGTCCCTCTTTGCAAATTAATGTGGGAAAGATTGATGCTTATATTCATGTGTAAACTTCCAGTACTGATCATTGTTGGACAGAATGTATTACTTCAAATGATGCAGTCCGGTAAAACAGCTTTTCTCTTCATACAGATATTTTACTAGCTGTGAATCATAGAATGGTTTAGGTTGGAAGGGACCTTAAATGTATCTTAATGATTATTTATTAGGATGTCTGGGAAAGGGAGGTTTCTTCATCAGCAGTTTCCACTGTTTTCAGTTGGCTGGTTGCTTGTTAGTCCTGACTTCCACCTCAAATTGTCCCGAAACATTGGGCTGCCTTGAGGGTCGTGCTGAAATTTCTCTAACATACATACATTCTGTAGAACCATTTCGCAACTGTTTCATAGAAGACAGTTGTCTAGAAGGCTGATTGAAGCAGAATTGGAAAGCATTAGCTCATTATTTAGGTATTTCAGGTCAGTAACAATAGAAACTTTCAAAACTGTGATGCCGGCTTTGAAGCTTTCTTGCAGCACTGCAAAGATACTCAACTTGTAAGGTAACGTGAAGATTTCTTTTTCTGTCTTATATGAATATGCTCTGTATTTTCCACAGTTTATCTGAAAATATAGGTTGCGATATTAAAAGCTTTTTTACTTTAAAAGTGAACTTTGCATTTCTGTTTAGCTAAAGAGCTTTTAAAAATAACATCTTCCATCTCCTTACACTCATTGGCCCAGGATCTGACCTGCCCTGTGTGTAAAATGATGGTATGGTCAGATTTATAGATTCAGAAATCTCTTAACTGGAATGAATAGTCTTTTTGTCTTCAGACTGCTGAATCCTTGGGAGGAATTTGTCTTAATTATTCATAAATTCCAGGCTGTGTGTATGGTACACTTAGGTGAATGATCTCAGTGAAATCAGAGGTTATTTACATTAGTAAAGCCATGCGTGAGTGCACCCATTAGCAGGCTTGGTGCTCTCTGGGGACTGGTGGCGTGACAAAGTTTTACTAAAATCTTTGTGCCTCTCTGGAAGTGATTTCTTTAAATTATTTTAGTTCTCCTTAAACACGTACGAAAAGCTACATGAGGATGTTTGTACTGTTTCTCTTGAGAAATTCTAAGCATTTTCTCTGCTAGTGTTAGTGGATGCGTAGAATATTTTTCATGTGTGTACCCTTCTCTGAAGACTGAGGATGCTCTTTCAAGGCTGCCTAAAAGAAGTTAAGCGTGGAAAGTCTCAACCTAAAACTTACGTATTTCTGAAACTTGCAAACACATGCACAACACTGTCTAGGAAAGAACAAGCAACTTAGAGTGGTATTAGCAATCGTGTGATAGAAAAGCAAAAGGTGATTATGGCATCTTTCTGTAAGATTTCTGAAGTACTCAATACTAGGTAGTAGCACATTTTCATATTTAAGAAAAAGATTGGTTTCAGTCTTCAGATCAGGTGATCTTCAGTCATCTACAGTGATGTATTTCATCTGACCTCTGCTGTATGGCATTAGAAGTACACTTATGAATTTCGTGTGTACCTCTTTGTTACGTTATTTTTGTATACAAAAATTGTAGTGTATCTATAAATAAGTAATAGGAAATTTAAAGATAGGAATCAACATTTATGGTATTCACTGGCTTTTAAAATGTATTTGTTGAATTATGATGAAAGAAAATTATTTAATTATTTTAAAGTAGCAGTAGCTTTTGTTGAAAGCCATTTTCTGTTGCATTGAATCTGTTATTTTAGGTTCCAAAAGGTTTTATTAAGGTTATATGAGTGCCTCGCAAAAATATGGTGTTTTTTAAATTCAAAACATGTGCTGCAATCTTTACTTTTGGGTCACCTTTTATATAAACCACCTTTGAAAGCATCTGATTTGATTTTTCATATATTTTCTCTTTTTTCAGTTTTTGCTGTAAGCTTAAAATTCACTTTGACATACTTCTAATTTTGTTGTCAGTGTTTGTTGTAATGAACTGCAATGGGTCAACATTTAATCAGCCTGATATTAACACCTCACAAAAAGTTAGAATCCTTCTGAGTTTTTACTGATTGAAGAAACCTCTCTGGGTTCTGTATACATTTTCCAAATACATGCCATGAAGAATTTGAGAATGCCAGCCTAGGGTTGGGTTGGTTTTCCAGCGAACGTTTAGGGAACCAAATTGCTTGACTTAACTGGTAATAGAATATGTCCCTAAGTGAAGTGTTACTATTCGTATTATGTCTTCAGCACTGAGATGTTCTCTGTAATTTTATTTTATTCAAAAGGAGAATCTGTAAGAGATAAGAAAACAAATGAAATTTAGTAGGAACATCTGTGAGTTTATGTCCACGATACTGCTTTTGATCTAATGTGGGGAAAAAAAAACCCCAAAACATTAAAAGCAGTTTTAGTAGTATCACAAATGGCAAAACAAGAGTAAAGCTCAAAAAGAGAAAACATAACCTTACAGACGTTTCCTCAGTGTGCGTGTGTGTGATTGGCATCTCTACAATGAATTATTTGTTGTCTCCAGTAGCCCAGAGTCCCTCTTGAGAGGGAGAACAAGACATAAGGACTTCTGTGAGAACATTTCTATTTCTTTTGCGGGACTGGAGCCTGTCTCTAGCAGAGGGCTTGTTCGCATGCAGAGCTGCCGGCTGGCGCGTAAGAGGCACTCGTGAGGGGGCTGCGTTCACATGGGTGCAGCGGGTGAGGTCTGAGAGCAGAAGGCACTTCACGCACCCAGCCTGGGAGATGGGAAATGCGTTGGACTGCAGCACTCTGTTTTGAACAAAGCGGTGCAGGTGAGAAAAAGAGAAGAGGAACCTGTATGAATGAGTCTGTATAGGTCCTTTTTTTCAGGCAGGTGAATTCCCAAGAATTCTAAACATTTATAGATTTTGACATTTTTCTCTCCTTGCAACATTTTATTTAGCAGACTGATACAATCAAAATAGCATTTTAACAAAATATCTGTATGGCTGAGCTTTTAGTGATTAAAGGGGTATTCATAAAAGGTAAATGTTGAAGGTATTTGCTCTTTCTCCTCTCCTTTTAAGTCACCTGGGGCTATTTTTATGTGTTTTATGATGTGTTTCAGCACCTTGCTCTTTCTTCATTGATCTGCAATACATCCAAATTTTCCACAACACACTGCCTTCTCCATGTGTTAGATACTTGTTCTTTGTTCTCTTTCTCACCCCTGAACAGGCTTTTTCCCAGCATTTCTTAATTTCTGCATTTTTTTAACAGACAGTGGATGAGCCATTTAAAACCTTCAAGTCTCCAGTGCCCCCATCTCGTCACCCTGTGCCTGAACCCCTCTACACCGCGTCTGGTGTGCCAACTTGCAAGGCCTTTGCCATCATATCAGGCCTATGTTCCTCGACACTGCATCATTACTTCAGTGAGAAATATCTCAGGCTACACAGAATAACTCCTTGTTGCTACTGTCTCTCTTTCTGTGTGTACATATATATATATAAATGTTTATACCATACAAAGACAATCAGATATGAAACAAATTAGGCACTAGCCACCTGGCCATTAGAACAGTTACAGCTGCTGTTAAACCAAGTAAAACCAAAGCTCTCAGCCTTTCAAGGCAAGCTCCTACCAAGGCAGGCTGCCAAGCCTCAGTCCTGAGGCCTTGCAAACTCAGTGCAGTGACTGTGGCCTGTCAGCTGGCAATGGCTGTGGTGCATTCTCTGAGTGACAGGACTATACCCTGTGTATCTAAATTCAGGTGCGTAGTTGTGTTTTTAATGATTTGTTTGTTGGTTGTTTTTTTTGTTTGTTTTGCTGTTTTCCCCAGATGATGTAGTTCCAGTTCTGATCAGAATCAATTAGATATGCATGTGTTTTGGCAGAAAATCACGGTCTTGTTTTTAAGGTAAACCTCATCTTGAGGCACAATAGTGTGGAATGCAATTTCACTCCGGTTTGATACTTAACTACCCGATCCTTCTTTTTTGATTAATGTTAGGAAAAAATGTATTTTATAATAAGTAACTACAAATTATATTGTAAGGCAGCGGTTTTCCTAGGTCTTGATGTTAAAGATAATGTTTTAAAAACAAGTGTTTTTTGGTGGTGTTACTGACAGTTCACTTGCCTCCAGTAGCAAATGTATTATGTTTTGGAGGTCTGGTTCTGCTTTCCCGCAACCTGAGTGTAGTTTCATGACTTCAATTGTATGTCCAAGACTGGCAAAAACATCCACATTTGTCCCACTAACTCTTCCAATTAATTGAATGTGTGTTTTTAATGGTCTTGTAATTTGTTTGCTCAGCCAAAGATCAAGGAGTGCATCAGTGTAATATCTGCATGAGGATGGACTTAATGTTTTTAATATCTAACTGAAATCAACCCCTTCTCTCTTATACTGCCTGTAGTACGCTGTGAGATGGAGAGAGCTGACATTGTTTGGTGGATATCATTAATATCATCATATGATCAATGATAAATAATGGTAAATATCATTAATATGATAATATGGTAAATGCCCCAATAGTTAGTTTGCAGATTTGGGTTTGTTGTTGGTTGTTGTTTTTTTTACCACCAGCCTTCCTAAATTCAACTGAATACATGAGAAGGTTGGTTTTGATTCATTTTTGAAGTAAATTTGGGGTGTTTATATAACGGAGAAAAACTGGAGGAAAAAATCCATTCACCGTAAGAATTAAGGAGCAAAAAGCAAACAAAATAAAGCTAACTGCATCATCGTTATTATATTTGAATGCAGCTTATTAGCCAACTTTGAGATTTTGTGAAAGGCCTTATTAATGATTCTGAAATAAGCAGACTTTGCAATGTTGATATTATCTGTGATGCATTATTGAATCAACAGAAATAAACCTGCTGTCATTAGCCTAATTATTTAGATATGATGAAAAATAATGACTGTTTTAAGTGCAAATAAGCTGCAGTTAGCAAGCAACTAGCCAAATAAGTGAGGTAGGATAGCAAGGAAATGACTCACAGGAGTGGGAAGTAAAATTGAAGAAGCGCAAACACTTATTAGAAGAAAAATACACATGAGATGCCATTTCTCACTGTTACAAGTACATTTGAGGGCAAACCGCAGGTCCCTGAGTAGATAATGGTGATATTGTTTATTGGATTCTTTCTTTTTTTTAAACTATCCTGCTTTGCCAGAACATCTGTCTGCAGTGAACTCTGAGCCTTCATTGCAGCCTTTGATATATCAGGTTTGCCAGTGGTTATTGCTGCATCTGTGACTTCTACAATTATCTACAGCTGGGCTGGCTGGAGCTTAACAGTAGCCAACTCTCAGCAATTTGGCTGGTATACTGTCTTTTAGTGGAGCAATCTGGGGCTACAAAAAAGTGCCTGTAAGGTAAAATAACTGTTTCGGTTATGAGTTAGGAAAAAAAAAAAAAAGAGAAGGAAACTAAATTAACTTCCTGAAAGTCGCTTGTCAACTGTTGTTGAATAATAGCCACTTTGAATGTCAAGTTATCTGATTAGCCCATTGATTACAATAATTTCCTTTTTGTAGCCAGAATGCTTACATAAATGTAGAAGAATATAATAATGTAGAAGATATATTTAAAACGTTTGTCTGACAATCCAGTTAAGGATAGATGTTTTTGTTACTGAATGTGTTTGTCAGGAGAAAATAAGGGCCACAGGCATCTTTTCATAGTTGTATGGCAGAAGCTATCTTCATGCAGCTTTTTTTCCCCCATTAGCTCTAAAAATAAGGAAAGTGCAGTTGTTTGGTGTGCTGGCTTGGGGTTGGTTTGTTTTTTTCTTTTTTTCCCATGGTGTCAATGTAAAACTAGTGAAAAGAATTCTTTCTGGAAACGAGAAACTAGATATTGTATCACAGAAGAGAACATTTTCAGAACTAAATTTCCTTTTAGTATCTGTGACATTATTTATTCTTGAATTCACTTTTCTATTTTATATGGATTATATGACTTTCAATATCTGCAAGATTTTATGTAATTTTATCCTAGTTCTATTTTAAGTAATTGGAAACTGGAAGATCCTCTAGGATAATAGGTGAGGAGTCCTTTGCACTGAGTGTTTAAAAACCAAACAAACGAAAACCCAAACCCCAAACAGAAACAGTTAAAGCTTCCACCATTTCTTGCTACCGTTGTCCTGTTTTGCCCTCCAAAGTTTAAAGCTTAAGAAAAAGAAAGGCTCTAGACAGGCGCTCTGAGCAACCTGGCAACCAGTCAGGAATGGTTTTAAATAAACTTGGGTTATGATAAATGTTTACCTTAGGCTGAATCTGTTCTGCAGTAGGCTGGAATATTTCAGAGTGGGTATGGACTGTATGCTTATCCGCTGCTAAGTGCGTATGTTTTATAATTCTTCCAGTGTATGTACACGTTGCTTTCATGTGTATATTCTTGGATCAGAAGCAAACTATAATGGTACCGATTCATTATGGTAAACGTTGATGTGAAGCGGTTTCCTGCAGTTTGACTGAAGGTTTCTTCTTAATGGCATAACGCTCAGTTCAAAATCCTCTTCTTTGAGTGTTTGCAGCCCGTTAGAATTTATCATCTATTTAGAGCACAAGACTTCGGTGGTATATTTTCTTTCCCATGCTTCTTGTTAGGTTATTCTCTTAGAGCTTTTTAATTGATTTTTCTGCTCTTTGTGTTCATTTAGAAAAGTCCATTTCATATTTTCATCTGGAAAATACTAAATATGTATCATGCAGAAAAGCACATGCTCGCCACCGTTAGTTGCTAACAGCGAATCATAGGTTAAAATTTTTGTTTGTTTTTCATGAGAGCAAATGATGAGTTGTTGAGCCAGGAGAGAAGTGTAGGTGGGCTAACAAGAAAAATGTGGTACTAGTACTGAATTTAAGGGGAGCACTGGAATAGAGGAGATTAAAAACTGAGATTACCAGATGTGGTGATGGTGGTTAGATTGTAGACTGGAAAGTTAGCTAGCTGAGTAAAATAAATACCGAACAAACAGATATGATTAGAATTTTTCGGTGCTCCTTTGCAAGTAGATGAGGTGCTTAAAAATGCATTCTGCACAAGAAATATGTTGCTTTACAACCAACAGTCATAGATAGTGAGTCCTTGTCTCTGTGCGGTAAAAGAAATGGGTTTCCACTTAACTCCGTCATAGCTGCATTCTGGACAAAGAGGCTGGGTACTGTTAATCGTGCACCGAAGTCCAGGGAGTTGATATTGATCCAGCAGCTTAATTGGGCCCTTGCTGCAGCAACTCAAAGACACTGCTACAAAGACATCTCTGAGAAAAACGCATGACATGTTACCAACTTTCTTGAATTTTATGAAAATTTAATCAAAGGCATGAAAAACATAGGTTATTTAATATTACAATTTATTGTTTAAATATACTGTAATTTATAACAATAGGTACTAACCTTAAGGAGTATGGACTTTATTTTTTACTTTTATTCCTGCCTGTCTGTTTCCTTGGGCATTTCTTTCCTTTTTCTGTGCTTTTGTTTTCTATCAGTAAAATTAAGATAATAGTTAAGTTAATGCTGAGCTTCCTTTTGTAAGGTGTATTGATTTATAGACACAAGAAATTACTTTTTGTTTCTTAAAATCTGTTATGTAATTCTCCTACATTTGAATTCATACTTCTAAATTTTTATTTCTTTAATACTGAAATTTTATTCAATTTTAATAAAATAATATTGTAGACCTTCTCTAGTAAAATTTTCTTAGTAAAATTAATTCAGCTTTCATAGTCCAAATAGAATTCTAATATTTTGGATTTGCTGAATTTAATTATTAGGTTACAATGCTATGTCATTACTTTCATCTCTAATGCATGCAATATTATCAAATGCTACACACCAAAATTCTTATTCTGTCTGTACTATCAGGGAGCTCATTAATCATCATGTTAATGGCATTGGCCTTATTATGCTGCTCCGGTGTATTTCATTTACCATTTCTATAGACTTGGATCGTTTGCCTTCTATTTTTATTTAGGTAATCTAGTTCTTTCAATCCTTCTTGTACCTTATCCCTTATAATTATCTTAATATATTTAATAGCTTCTTCATGATAAAGACAGTGGATTGAAACAAATAGTGTAAATAGAAAAATCATTCAGGACTTCCTCATCTGACGTTATCATCTTCCTTGCATCAAAACCAAAAACCTCTTAGATCCAGGCAATTTTGGCCCTCTTCTTTCCACTCGTAATTTCTTCATAAACTCTCCCTTAATGTCCATAAAGCCTTTTCAGCAGTTGTATCCTTTCTGATAAGTCAGCTTCTTGCTCAGCACCCTGCAGCATTTACCAAGCCCTGGCCTCTCTGTATTTCTCTGCATGAGCCTATAGTGAACCCCTGGCTCCTGAGACCTTAACTGAGTTTCTGTTGTAGTGGATGTCTATGAAGAATTAAAATGCTAATAATTTCAGAACTTTCTCAAGTCTAGCGTTAGCAATTCTATAGTGTTCTACGTACTGAGATAGATTTGGTGATTTATAGTTAGTTTCTCATTTTAATGGCTTCCGTGTTGCTTATGCTTTTGCCAAACAGGTAAATAAACCAACAATTCAGTTGATATAGTTGCATTTGTTTTGATACCAGTTGCACAAAGCAGTTTTCTTTCTGGAAAAGTTTAACCTCTATACTCATAAATACGACAGAATCATAATTTTCAAAATATACCAAAGAGGAAACATTGCCCAGAGTTCTTATGGAAATGTTTTGAAGTTGATTAATGTTTCATAGAGTTTATTTACAATATGTGTAATAAAATTTTGCATAATTCAAAAGTATGCTATTTGATCTTGCAGCATTTATTGAGCTAAGAGGTTTTTATAAAATGCATAAACAAATCTATCAAACCGATGGTAGATGTACTCCAAGGTAAAGTACATCAACTGTCTGAGAACTCTGCTCTGAAATACTACTTCAGATTTTCAGTGCGTATGATGCCAAATACACAATGAGCCTTTAAAAACAATTTTCACCTTTCAAGTGATTCCCCTATCCTATGATAAAAAAATACCTTTTTGTAGTCATAAAAATGGGAGCTGGTAGGGCATAAATAGGCACCATATCAAGATTTAAGTTTGTCTTCAGTAAATACTGCTTTCTGGGATTGTTATTGCAGATCTACAGTAGAAAGATTCAGTCTTTTGGGAGTCACTTGCCACATCCCCTCAATGCGGGGGTGGGGTGTCATGAAACACGTTCCAAAAATGACTGAAATCCAAACAAGATGCTTTAAACATTAAGTTTTTTAAAAACATGCAAGAAAGCTAAGTAGTTGGTTCCTCTTGAATTTCCAATAAGAATAGTGCTGAATTCCCTCAGATCCAGAGAAATCTCAATCCTGCAGTGCCTCGAGTGGGAGTGGTAGCTTGTGTGCGTTAGTGGGAGACCTGAAGCTCACCTCTCATCTGTGAAGAGAACAGTTAAAACATCCTCAGCTGCTGGAAGATTGTGTCTATGTTCAGCCTTCAAGAGCTCCAGTTATTCAGAAGCATTTATACTTTCTTTGTTTGTTTTTCTTTTCTAAATTCACATTCACTTGTGTTTCCCGTTACTAAGGGGGAGGCATTCTTAAGCAGAAAGAGCATTCATCCAGACAGAAAAACATTAATTTTGCCTGTGCTTTTCCTTACTTCCTTTGACATTATTTTCTTGATTATACTTTCTCCTGGTTTGTCTGGCTGACAAACCTGTCTTGAGACAGGTTTGTTTTTTTTTTTTTTCAGACTGTTCAGTTGTTATTTTTTTTATTTCAGTTTTTTTTTTTTTGTTTAGTTAATGACATGTAATCATTACAGCAGCGTGTGGAAACAAGCATTGTAACATACGCACATTATTCACAAGTCATCATTATTGTGTGTAAAAGAGAAAAATACCTCCCGATGACTTCTACCACCTCACAGTCTGCTCAAACCATTGGCATATTGATGTTAGGACAAGAGACTGGTAGAACAGAAGACAACCTTAGAGAAAGTCATAATGTGAGCTTAGATGCATGCTTGGATTAATTCACCAACCTCAGCTGATTAGCTGCTGCTGGTAAAAGTTTTGTAGGTCTGATTTGTGCCTGGGGTTTTTGTGTGGTGTTTCTGTCTTTGCTTGCCAAGTTTTCCCAAATGTCACTAGTTTATTTCACATCGCAGCCAATCTCCCTTACTCAGCCAGCTTGTATGTCAGTGTATGTCTTTATGCTGCTGTGGGCATGAAGTAAGCAGAAGCTAAAAGAAAAATGCATTAGTCGTTTCTTGTGGTTTGGAAGGTGTTTAAGAGTTCCATTGCATAGAAGGGGAATAGCAGAGTTAACAATGGTATGTCATCAATCAGTTTTCTTCTTGTTATATAGAATTCTGCAATATGAAATTTCAGAGTATCTGTCTCTCATTCTGTGATGGTATAGAGACAATGACAAATTACTTTATTTTAATGTGTAACTTTTTCACTGTGGGGGTGATTGAGCACCGACACCTGGTTGCCCAGGGAAGTTCTGGGGTCTTCCACCTTGCAGCTGTTCAAAAGCTGACGTGGTCCTGGGCAACTGGATCTAGGTGGCCCTGCTTGAGCAGGTGGGTTGGACCAGGTGGCCTCCAGAGGTACCTTCCATCCTCAGCCAGTCTGTGATTCTGTGGTTTAACAATGCAAAAGAGACAGTGTTACCGGTTAACATGCAGTATTCACGTACACCACTTTTTAAGGTCTGATGCTTCTTCTTGCATAATCATTAAATACTTGAGTAGAGATGGAAGAAGAGAAAAGCAAAGTAGAGAATATTCTTTTACAGAGGGTAGTAAATGACTTAATTAAATTAGCTATTAGTCATAACCCTTCATTTATATCAGCAACTGCCCTTCCCAGTGTGATCTCATAACATTCCAAATTCTTAAACATTGTAAAGGGTAGGTAACGTCTGTGCCACAACAGTTATGAAGTTTAATCTTTTCGTTTTGTTAAGGACGAACTTTGGATTTAAATGAGAAGAAAATACCCTATTATAAATAATAGGGTAATATAATATAAATAATATCAGACAGCAAATGCAATGCAAACTCCCTAATGGTAAGCATCATTTAGTACTAGGGAGAGACCTCCGTTGTTGGAGATCTTAAAAAAAAAAAAAAAAATAAAAAAAAATTAAAAAACAGTCCAGCTCTATCAAGGACAGCAGAAATAAAATTTGAACCTGTCTTGGGGCAATAGAATGGAGTAGTGAAATCTCAAGGTGCCATCTACACTTTTCTAAAGACAAGGTTTGGGATTCTGTTGGAAATTTACATTGTCGGCTGAATGCATTGAAAAGATAACAATGGTCCCACGCAGAACTGAGTGGGATCTGAACTATTTTAAAGCAAAATACCACAATCTAAAAAAAAACCCTAAACCCCACAACCCAAATAAAAGTTTCAGCTCTGTATTCTAGTGTAGACAAATTGATTAGTTCTTTGCTTTTCCTTCTTTCTACACTCCTTGCGTGCAACACTTATCTGAAAAAGAATTTTCACTCTGCTGCTTTCCTTGCTGTGCTAATCACCTGTATCTGAAAATACATCTTCAGAATTGTTTTATTGTGACAGGTCAGCAGATAAAAGCTGGGTACCAGGGGGTAAATGGCACTGACTAACAGGCTTTCTTGCTGTAACCTAAGCAATATTCCAGAAAAAACTTGGTTCATCATTGGTGTTAGGTTTGAAAATATTACTGGAAAATGAAGTCCTATACTTTGTTGCTGGAGGTGAGATTTTATCTTGAATTCTGGTTTTCCTGTCTCTCAGTTAATTTAAGTGATAATTACCACCACAGTTGGCTGACCAAAATCTTTAATGATAAAACTATAGGAACCTAGGCACCATGGTGAGATTGAGCTATTAGTGTTTTTATGTGAGACACACACACACAGAGCGCTTTGCCTTCTCATTTTTTTTTTCTTTGTCACATAGCACAGAGATATGCAATGGAAATTCAAGTACCACAAAATGCGTTTTACTCCTTGATAGTAGTATATGTTTTTTGTACCAATGTGTAGCATTTCTATACTGCTGATTTCACCAGTTTCTCATCTCCACTCTTGCAATATCACGTACTCGAAATGAAAGGTCAAAGTCTTGCAAATGGATGCTGTTCTGCTATACAAACATATCAGAATTTCATGGGCAGTCAGAGGTCTGAAATACACCGAAGTATGGTGATGTGCACAAAATAATAATAAGAAAATAGTTGACCATATTTCTATATTTTTCACTCTTAATGGCTTATGATCTAACAGTACTGTGCTATATATTATCTGTAAAAGGTGATTTCGCAGGTTGAACTTAAAAAGTACTGAATTATTGATGCATTTTAAGCATGCATTAATGGCTTGGATGTAAACGTCTATATTTAACGTAACCACTAATAATCTGGGCCTGCTTAGGAAACAGTATGGTCAATTATTTTTCCCACTATCTCATGTTTGTTTCAGTACAAACATGATTTATAATAATGTGCTTTCTTGAAGTACTTTTTTTGGCAAATTTAGTATAGTAGAAAAGAATGTGTGTATTAATTTCCATGACCTAGGGATGATTTGAATCAAAATTTTGTCCTTGCTAATAGGTGAATGCCTGCACATCAAACACAGTAAAAATAAAAAAAAAAAAATACTTGAAAGCACTGAGGCATTAGTTGATTCAGAACAGTAATATCACAGCTTCAACAAAACCATTCTTCACTGTGGAGTCCACATAGCTAAAGCATCCAGAATTTCCTGGTATTTTCTACTGGAGCTTAAATAACACTCTTGGTAGTAAAATCGTGGAATACATATGAATATGAAAATCATACCCTTGTCACTGTTGGCTAGTTGGGCAGCTGACCTGACTGAAAATGAATCCTTTTTTGTTAAGTTAGATTTTGGTTGCATCAGCTTGCCCTAACATGGCTGAGTGTGCAGCTGTGGGACCACTGACACCGAACGGTTGGAATGCAAAACCGGTGCTGAGAAGAGCACTGGGAGAGGCAGCCCTGCTGACTGGGTAGCTCTGTCTCTATCCACACAGTGTTTGAATCTCAGCATTGTGTTAGGAAAGTCAGAAAGGAGCTGGTGCATCCTCTTACCCATTCCTAGAGCCTCTTCTGTTTAAAAAAAAAAAAGCTGCCACCAACAAAGACGACCTTGAAATCCTGATTTTACACAGCCAGTCAGGTTCTCTCAGCAATTGATGTCAAAGCTGATAGCAACTTCAGTTTACTTTTAAAATCAACAATATATTTACAGCAGCTAGTCTATGATAGGCAAGGTTTCAAAACCAGAGTGCCAGAAAGAATCGCATGCACAGACCAATGACAAGAAAGGCTTTCTTTAAGAGGCTTCATGAGAACAGTCATTTATCTGGCATCAATTTTTGTTATAGATGCCAGAAGTCTTTCTGTGACAACAAGGCATGAAATTTACCTGCAGCCTGGCATCCTGTCTGTGTTTACTCAGTTTGGTAGGGAGGCAGCCAGTTAAATAATACAAAGTGATTTTCAACAAATTTAATGTGCCTTATCTAGTTTATATTTTCTAGGAGCACTCTGGTGCTCTTAACGCTACTTTGTTTTGTGATTTATTTTCTTTTTCCTGTGTAAAAAACAAAAAAATAGCAGCTTGTCTTAGTGAAGCAGTCCTCTTTCAACGAGGATGGGATATTGACTTGTGCTACCAGACTCTAGTGTGTAAAGCTGAGCTATTGTAATATTCCCTGGAGAACTGCTTCTCTCTGAGTCTAAGTTGCGGTTAATAAAAGTTGGTGTGTATTATTTTGGGGGAAGAAAAGAGAAAAAACCCCTTCAGTTTCATTCATGGAGCCACCAGCGGTGACTGTAAGTGTGCTCAGTCTGTTCTTTGGGGATGCTCCAAAGTGTGTTGGCATTTCCTGGCTCATTTCTGGTTTCAAAAAACCCAAACTTCCAATTCCACCACACACTAACAAGCTAATCCACTGCAACTACCAACATCTCTGTACTTGTGAATAAAACCCCTACTACATTTCTCAACCGTAAAATAAATTGTGCTGTTGCAGCATTGTTATTAAACTTGAAAATGTGGCATCTACCTTCCATTTGTCCTCCTCCTACCATCAAAGAAACAAGTGAAGTGTAATTTGAAAGAAGAGATGTACATTTGGTACCTTAGGAAAACATCGTAGTGAGGAGCTGTTTCTGATACATTCTTCATGTTCTCACTGGGGTTGGCTACTTTTCATACTTCTGAAAAATCATCAAAGCCTGAAGGATAAAAATCAAAGAGAGAGGGAGAGAATAAGCTCAATATTGTTAGAGCTGACTACTTCTTGAGGTGAGGCTGTCTTCACACTTCCTCAGGCAATAAGATTAAAAAGAAACAGCAGTCTCTAACATGAAGCCCACTTCTTCAGTCTGATAAGCTAAATCTAGACAAGCCAAGAAATCTTTATTTCTTGGCAAAGTTACTGGTTCACATCCCATGCTCATAGATTACAGTAGAAATTGATCTTTGCTTTCAGAGGAAGATACAATTCTGATTGTCAAGCATGGGTTAATTTACTTAGTTCTTTTTCCTGCTCAATGAATGGTGTTTGTTTGTTGAGTGTTTTTTTCAGGCTTATACGAAAATGTCCCTTAATTCTGTTCTGAAGTTTTTTTTCCCCAAAAGAGTACTCTGCCTTACTATGAAAACATACACTACAGGTACTTTTCAGCTATGGAGGCACTAATCTGATCTTATCGCTTTAATTTGCAAATAATGTATTTCTTATCTCAGTGTTGGATTTAGACTTATTTTTGAAAAGAGTATAAAGGAAAAAGGAAACAGGGGACAGGACTTTGCTAAGTTGAAGCTGAAGGATTGAAGGATTTTTCCTCCTCTTTGTATTCGTAGACATACATAAGTAATCCTCTGACAGGAGGGATGCCAGGAAAAAGTGCAGAAATACGTATGTAATGACCTTTGCTACTAAAATTAACATGTGCCTCCTGCACCTGTTCAGAAATGGTTTAGCATTCTTATGCCTGACTTCAGAAAAACTGGGTAATTAAACAGTACTTTCATTGAAGGTCAACTCTGAATTAGTAGTTCATTAAAGTATTTGTCATGCTGAATGTTAGTCTTGGTCACCAGAAATACTGAATTCAAACACAGAGCAGAGGAATCCAATCTAGTTTTTGTGCTGTCATTGCTGGAGAAATTTGTGTCCTGACTTGCTAGGTCACACCGCAGGGAAGAACCCTGGTTGCCCAGCACTGAAAAGACTTGTTTGCACAGGGGTTGGGTCAATGTGGTATGCTCAGAAACGTCTTAGGAATGTGCTGCCAGTTCTTACTTCAAAATATGCATGTAATAGCATAATTGTCCTCTTCAGGCCCTGGAAAACTAGTTTGTGTTGAAAAGGATTTCTAATGCAATGTCATACCATTTACACCAGCTACAAAGAGGACCTATGGCTTTTGTACTATAATTTTATAAGGTTGGAAAAGTTTGAGACAGAACAAATTATGACTTAGACGCCCCCATATTTAAAGGACTTGCTGAAACAAACCCAATTATGAAAAGTATAATTAAAAATGACTGTAAATAGTGCAGTGTGTTCTGAGATCTGAACCACTTTGCATCAGATTTTCTTGCAAGCGCGAGGCAGCAGTGTATTTCTGTAAAGTATGACCTGTGTTCTGTCTTAGCTTCCCAACATCGGTCTTCAGCCTTACTCTCCCATGATGTATGGTAAGTACAACTTAACTGTTTCTCCTTGATCCAGTAGCATTCACAGATACAACAAAACTTTAGGTGCAGACACAAAGTATAATCTTTTTCCGATCCAAATTAAGTATGTAGGATCTCTGTGCTTTAGTTCTTTCAGTACCTGAGTAGGGCTTCCATTTTCAAATCGGGCTTTACTATTTCAGAGCAGCTGGCAGCGTGGATTTAGGATGTAACCTGTCCTAGGACACCGTCAGTTTGATCAGAAACTCCAGCAGCTGCAGGGATGTCTGCTTATGGTCTGGCTCCACAGCATCCATTGGTCTCCCTGTCCCTCCAGGGCCCCTGCGGAGAGGCAGATGTTAGCCACTGGGGCGTCGTCACCGCCATCGTGCATGCCTAGATTAAAGCTGATCAAAACAGCTGGGAGACCTCTTCAGTATTTATCATACTGTACATAGAATGAAACTCTCATATCGGTAATTGCTAGGAGATTAAACCTTTTCAAAGACACATTTAGTGAATACTAATGCTCTGCTCTCAAAAGGAGAGGACATTAGCAGAACTGGGGAGGGAAGAAAGAAGATAGAAAATCTTTCTGTGTTCAGGGAGTGTGATACCGAGGAAAACCTTGTTATGTGTTGAAGGTGTCCACCCAGCCCAGGATTTTTGTAGGCCAGATCAGTCTACAGATTCCTTTGTGAAAAACAATCATGGAATCTTCAGAGTTGGAAGGACCTCTAGAGCTCATCTAGTCCAACTCCCCTGCTAAAGCAGGATTGCCCAGAGCACATCACTCAGGACTGCATCCAGACGGGGCTTGAAAGCCTCCAGAGAAGGGGCCTCCACACCCTCCCTGGGCAGCCTGTCCCAGTGCTCTGGCACCCTCACCGTAAAGAAGTTTTTCCTCATATTTGATCGGAACTTCCTTTGTTCCAGCTTGTGCCCATTGCCCCTCATCCTGTTACTGGGAACCCCTGAGAAGAACCTGGCTCCATCCTCCTTAAACCCACCCTTGAGATGCTTGTAAACATTCATAAGGTCTCCCCTCAGCCTTCTCTTCTCCAGGCTGAAGAGCCCCAGCTCTCTCAGCCTTTCCTCCTAAGG
The DNA here is from genome assembly GCA_013398915.1 of Dromas ardeola. Lineage (NCBI taxonomy): Eukaryota > Metazoa > Chordata > Aves > Charadriiformes > Dromadidae > Dromas > Dromas ardeola. Next base: position 147,273 of record VYZM01014622.1, on the reverse strand, counting down.
GAGATGCTCCCATCCCTCAATCATCTTTGTTGCCCTACGCTGGACTCGCTCCATCATTATTCCATGACAGTTCTTGTGAAACAATTCAGTTCTGGACCTTGGCCCATTCTCGAGGGGCCTCGATTCATCTTATTACTTGAACATTTTGTGCTGTTGTATTTATAGCGGGAGACACTTGCATGGAAGAGCCCCTCTTGAACTAACAAGTTCCTGAAGTCATTATATTCTTTACATTATTTCTTAAAGCTGATCTTAACCTTTCTGGTTGTACATAGATTTTGCTGCTACCTGTTTTGGTGTCTGTGTATGCTGTAGTGGAATGTGCAGAATAAATGAACGATGGCAGCAGCCTCGCTGAGGGGCTCAGCTCTGCCTCGTGCTGGGGCGCCCGGAACCGCCCGGAACCGCCTGGAACCGCCCGGAACCGGCTGTGTGCGGGCGGGGCAGCCCCGGCCTCTCCTCACAGAGCCCCCCGGCCCCTGCCAGCGCCTGGGCAGGTAAGCCCCACGCACCTTTCAATAGGAAGGACAAAAATACAGCCTGATCTCGGCTCTGATCTCGCTGTTCCTCTGTTTGGGGAGTTGTCTGCTCTTGCCCCACTCTCCATTTTTCTGTTTGCCGTCACTTACTGCGCCGGTAGCAGGCAGGACAGAATGACTGCTGGGGGTACAGGAGTGCAGGGTGTTGAGGAGAGGTTCCTGTGCCGTCTGAGGGGGTGCTTCAGCAAGCACAAAATTTCCCCGATCTAGCCTACGGGGTCAAGGTCAGATTTTATTTCCTTCAAATGCCCTGCGAGAAAAAAACAAACAAACAAACCAAACAAACAACTCTAAAAAGGGGAGAACCACCTATTTTACAGTGTGGTCATTATGGAAAGAGGGAAAATGTTTTTCCACCAGAGCACTCCTGACTCAAACACAAGGAGGGTGTCCAAGGCCATGGGTGTGTGTTTCTGTGAGTAAACTCTGTCATAGACATCATCATTATTTGGATAGGCTAGTAATACTATATATTTTTCAGGACCAGATTATGATTTTCCAGTCAAAACTGCAGTGAGGTAGAGAATGTCAGTGCACACATCAGTGTTGTGGCTGCCGCTGCCTGCGCTGGACGGAATATTCAGCAGCACGAGGTGGCAGCTGCTGTGCGGTTTGCTCTGTTCTCCTGACCATCATACACCACAGCCGGTAAGCTGTTGCAGATGGTGTTGTGGCATCTCACTATGGGCCAATACCATAACTGTAATTTGTTGTTCTGTACACAAAGAATATAAGGTACAGATTATGTGATAAACTTCTTCCAGTGCCTTATGCTACAGTGTAAATGTTGGCATAGTCCAAACCCAAAGTCTCATTGAATACTTTCTATATAAAAAAGAAAATACGTAGAATAGACAAGAGAATAAGCAAAGGATCACAAACAATTAAACGATGAGATCATTAGATAGACCATACAAATTAACAATTTCTTTCTGTCTGGTTTCTTGAATAAGGATAGTTAAATTTTATTAATGGATTTTCAGACAGATATATCCACACACAAAATCAGTTGCTTTTGGAAACAGTGTAAAACAAAGTAGAAAAGTGTATTTTAGCTTGTATCTTATTCCAAGAAAATGGAAACTTCAGAAAATCTTTGCAAGGCTCATTGAGGAGAGATGAAATTTTCTGGGGACTTTACTTGTAACTTTATGTCTATTAGAAACTTCTAAGCTCTAAATGACTTGTAAATTAACTACATCCTGTACAGGTAAAATAAAAATTTGAGTTTTCTTTTATAGAGCGTAAAAATCACATCTGAGATCCGTGGTTTTATTGAAGTGCCTCAATCCCATTAAAATTGAGAGAAATTAGATATTTAGACATCTTTGTGGTAAAATCTTACAAAATTAGGTTTATAATGGACAATTTAATGAAAGCACTGCTATGTGCACAACAACTGACAAAAAAAGCGGGCAAACCACTGGAAAAATGGAACTAAACAGGATAGGAAGCAGTTCTGAAGATTTAATACGTTATGAAATCAATTTAGGTAGTATTCTTATTCTGCCATAGAATGCTTACAAAATGCCATTCAGTTAAATTGGATGAAAGCAGATGTAAAACTGAGGAAAGATTCAGTTTGGGATATAGCATGAAATTATTCCACAGTGCTTAGCACAACAAGAGGTCATTGCTGTTGCATTTTTGCAGCTGCCTCAGTGCTTGTCAGCAGTGTAGGAAAAACTGAGTGAACAGAAAACATATCAAATACGGTTGAAGTGCAGAGGATATGGGCTGTTTGGGTAGCCTCATCAAGTGTTCTGTCTCCTGCTGCTTGGGTCTAATTCTGCTCTGTACGTTGGCTCTGGTGAGTCTGTGATATAGACTGGGGCTTGACCTAGCCTACGATTCTGCATCTGCCATTCACATCCCATTGCAACTGGTTATAGACTTTGTTTTAAGATGAAGGAAAGCAGACAGCAGGACCATGACTGTCCGGTAACAGTCTTCACCTTGAAAATATTACCTGCTTTGCCTATGTCTGAAGCTAGCACTGAGTATTATATTGTAAAAATATAATTTAAATATGTTGCAGTATTCTATAAAATGACCCTTTATATAAAAATGTAAGTAAATGTTTTACGAATGTATATAAAAACTGAAACATGCTTAATGAAAATTAGGAACATCCTGGTTCTGACAGTAAGTCAACTGACAGGCGGTTGGAAGAAATGTTGGTATGGAGAATGTAACTGTTCACCTTTAGGTTTTCTGTAGGTTGTCTAAAAGCTACTGTTGCAGATGAGCCACTGTCGTGATTTCATGAGTACTGCTGGTTCCTGATGTCTTTTATGTGATTCAACGTAACACTACCGGGAACTGCCTGGTAAACCTCTCTGTACCACAGAGAGATAACTGGAAAATTATGGTGCAAGTAACAATTGTCTGGAATTCCAGAATGAGTGGACATATGAAAATACATTTGCTTGTATGATGTTCTTTATATTTCTGACTGATCCCTAAATGCTCTGAGAAATGTTTCTTGAAGAAATTTAGGGATTACTGGGGTAGAAGAAAATTTCACTATGAGGTTTTCAGGAAATGCAGCTGTGATGAATCTCTGTTTATACTCGAACGTTGTGTTCCCATGCAATAAGCCCATGTTTCCCCTGTGTTAAAGAAACTACCCTCTGGGAAAGAACCTCTGGAGAAGACACCAAAAATACACCTAAAATGGTCATTTAGTGATACTGTTCTCATGCTATGCTTCATGTTTCAAGAGTTGATTGGATTCTGTAACAACTTTATAGATGTTTAAACTGATAGAGAGTTTAAATACTTGATTAGTGAGTTAGCAGCAAAAAGGGTCTTGTGACTTTCAAGTCCTAAATCTTGTATTGTTCTGGAGTCTTGCGTCAGATTCTGTAAGTGAGTCTGTTTGCACCTGGTCATTCTCTCTTCATGGAAAGAAATGGTGTATTTATGAAGGCATTAACTCGTAGCAGATCTAAAACTGACTACAGTTAAATGTAACCCCTTTAATTTAATAAAAATATAGTTTATGTTGTATTATCATCATGATTGGAATGCCTATCTGTCAAGAAATAAAAAAAAAAATATAATAACGCAATGCATTGATTTATATGGTTTATATATGGAGAACGTGTTGCTGATCCCAGCTGAACTGTAAAGGGCATGAGCATTCCATACTGGTAGTGAGGAGCTATGGACCTGACCCAGCATAATGTGTTGTCAAGACTTAGGTGCCTTTTGAAAGTATAGAGTCAGATTTTAAGCCAAGGTTTAAAGTGAAATCTGGACAATATATAGAAAATAAAAGGTATGTAGTGAGATGACAGAAAGGTACAGGAGAGAGGTCAGACAAGGAGTTTCTTTAATATCAGAAATGCTTTATAGATTTAAAAGGGGCAAAATAAAATATGGTTAAGTCCAAGGAGGTACTTGATGGCAGGCATTTAGATGGGAGAATTACTTGTGAATTTTTAAGTTGTACATTGAAAATTCATCTCTCTCAAAAATGGCTGTGCTGTCTGGGGAGAAATATAATGGCTGAAGCTTAGCCTATGGTGACTAATGCAAACAAAAATGAGTCAACCACTTGAGAGCAAAAGTAGTATAATATGACTTGGGTTGCAAGCTGGTGAAAACTGTGGGCTTGGAGTATGGATAAAAAAATGCTTTATTTGTAACAAATGAGGCCATTCCCGATGGAAAGATGAAAAGAGCAGTCATTTCTACAGCTCAATCTGAGATGAGTCCAGGGGTGTAGGATACTACGGTTCAAATCTTAACTTTGAATTGGACCCAAGAACAGTAATAAAAACAAAATTGTTTGAATAATTTGAGAAGAAAAATCCCTTCTGTGCTCACGCTCCCTATTTAAATGTTCCTTAAAACAGCATTTCCCTCTTCTACCTGTGCTGCTGAGGTTTTAATACATCTATTTAAATGCAAATTTTGACTTTTGGTCTGTAATCATAAAAATGTTTGACACTAAAATTTTTATCAGAAATGTAATTTTATATAGAAGCAGTAATGGAGCAGTAGGCCACAAATACCAGAATGATGCATTGCTCACCCAATTTCACAGTGTGGGGAAGCGTCCTCTCTAATATCATCTCATGAGCATGATTGTTCCCTGAATGCTCCAACTTACTTGAATACGTGTGATGCTAATGTACTTTTAAACTGTACTTTGAGTATTTGCTTGTGCACCAAATCCATTTTCCTTTCTGTCCTCTGAATACCAGGATGGCAATCCTGACAGCGTCTAGCTGTATCTTCAGGAAAGGAAGGCTTTCTTCCAGCCTAACATTTTTCTTTTCTTCACAAGTAGGCTCAATGTAAGAGACTTGACTGGGTAGCAGGATGTTTTGCCAATGCAGTGTTGAATCAACTGCAGATTACTCTTTAGTTGCTGCTGAGTATGTCATTTGTATTTCATTTTTTCCTACTTGCTTGCAGGCGCTGCTGGCCCTGGCCCTCATTAGTACCACTGTCTGGGGTTACGGTGGCCAGCAGCCATGGTGCGTCTGCCAGGATCACAGCTGTTGAGCAGGGCTACAGCTGCTCGTAGTGACTGAGCTCCAGCTGCAGCAGACGAGGTCACGTTTGCCAGAATTGTTTTCCTGTCTGTCTTGATATGATTGATAAGGCAGTGTTTAGTGATGAGCAGATTATTCACAGCAGCATCAGACCACTGGTACCTCTGGCTCCTGGTTTGGTTACAGCTCAGTGGTGGCACTGCAACCACATCTACTGCTACAGTCGTACTAGTCACAGGTTCCGCTCAATGAAGCGTTATGAAGCGTTCTTTTCCCATGTGAGTTGTAGAAGGAAGTTTTCCAGTGTGTATTGGCTGCTCAGTCATAGGGGAGGTAGCAGAACATGGTGCCAGGAGTGAAAGGAGTGTTAATCCCAATCTTGACTCTTGAGGGATCAAGAGTTTAGAATGTCTAAACATACATCCATTTTAAAGAAACACTCTATACGCTCAGTGAGTGAACTCTGTGCCTCAGTGTAATAGCAGGCTTATATTTACTTAATTCTAGTATTAAGTGAATGTAGGTGACTGCTTTCATTTTACTTATTGTCTAAAATAGTTTTCATATTATCATGGTGAGGATAAATATGAAATGTCAGATATTTTATTGTACTAGCAGTTAAAGAACAGAACACGCCTTAGATTCTGCACATTCTGCATTTTATGTTCCCTAGATGCCCTTGTCATTAATTACATACTTTAGATTCCAAATGATAGAGGATCTGAAGGGCACTGTGCTACATTTTCATTTTCATCATCTCTATTTCCTGAATTTGGATGGGTTACAAAGTAGTATAGAAGACTTGAGCAGTATTGAAGCCATTTAAAAAATAGCAGCAACACATCAAGTGTATCAAATAGGCAGATTCCTAGCGGTTTGTCAAAGAACAAGCAATTTGTAAAGGAGGAAAATCTTACTATCTCAACCAAAAGCTATTTGCCTGCATTGAGGCTCTGGAGAAATTATTTCTTACACAGTCTATTCAGTAAGTTCATTGCTGTTTTACCTGCTCACTGAAATGATCCTGGGGACTGTTTCATTGCAGTTCATCTCTCCTGATTGGTTTTGCTTTGCTCTGGTAAGATTTGTTTATTCACTGATGCTAAGGTTGAAGCGTGCTGGATCATTAATCTAACTGTTCAAGGTTAACCAACTTTTTATGCTGAAATAGCTTTTTATGGAACACATTTTAAGGTTTTGAAATTGCTGGCATTACCTTACCTCAAAAAATAGGAATTGAGTCCAGTCACCACCATACTTTTGGGGCGATGAAGCTTTTGCTCTCTTTTCCTCTCTCTCAGTGTATAACTATGTGGAAACAGACTCATCATTTTTATAAAACACTGCATAGTCCATTTCTGCTTTATTCATGTGCAAGGCCAACGAATGTCTCAATATGTGGGGTGCTTTATTTTTAAAGTGCTTATGTAATTTGCCTGACACTTAGGTTTAAATGTTTGCATATTGAAAAATAATTATTTGTATATTCAGAAGTACCACACTAGTGGTTTTCGCCCCAAATTCTAGTCAACATTTTTTTCCTTAAGCACTAAGCAAGTTTCATAGTGTAGTCATGAATTTTTTTTCCAATAAATTTAACACTGGAAATTAATTCTAAACTTCATTGAGATACATGTTCAATGTGACATAGGCACAGACCAAAACTCCTGCTGAAAATTCTGATCAGGGTTAGCCAGCCCTGAGGAAGTTCTTCTTTAATTGTGCTAGCCCATTTTATGTCTTCATCAATGTTATGGCCTTAGTTTCCAGATGCTGTCTTCAACTGCCTGTTGAGAGTTTACGTGTTCTGGAAGTCATCAAAGCATCCAAATACTGGTCTACCAGTTCAGATCAGAGTCTTGGCACTACAGGTACATGTAGTGCCAGGAGCACACCCCGCATCTCCTAATGTCCAGGAGGATTTTCAGATCACGTGTTTTTCGCATCAGCCACTCCTGGACACTAGATTTGATACAGTTAGCCCTTTTGACCCTCTTTGTCATGCCTTATAAATTACCTAAATTCTCAGTTTAACTTTTAGTAAATTGTGATTAGTCATTTTGGTCGTGGTGTATCTGTAGAGGGGATGGAAGTGGGGGAAGCAGGATCACAGAAGCTAAGGCCAAACCAGGGTCATAGCCCAGATGAAATCCAGAGAAGCAGAAATCCTAAGGGGAAGACAGAACTATTTTTATTAGCAGTTTATCCCTTTATGGTGACCTAGATACCTTTGCTGATCTTGGGGAAAGGGAAGCATATTACTACCAAGCCGTGAGGGAAGCTATTTGTGCTGATCTTAGACTGCAGAGGAGGCAGAGGCAAAAATGAAATGCCGTTTAAACTGAGACTGTGAAAAGGGAGCTTGGACATAACAGCTTCAAGCTGCAGTACAGTGATGCAGACCTGTTTTAAGGTATTTAGTATGTATTTGATCTCATGGATTTTCTTAAAGAGTTGTCAGTATTTTATTTCAGAGAGGGGAAAGTACAGGCAAATAGATTGTTAATGGTAAAACATGTATCACCTGCTATATGAAAGGAGATAGCACATATTAAATGTTAAGGTTTGGATGCAGATTTGTGGTGCTTAATCCTATACCAAGATATTGTTTAAGTTTAATTGCTTGAAGGCGTGCACATGTAAACAAAACCACTCCCTATTTCATATAATTCACAGATCAAATTACTTACAGTAGTTAGCATGCTAGCCAGAACCATGGGGCAGAGCCAGTGTGCTCTTAACGTCTACATAGTGTTGAAAGTTAGGCCTAATGGTTGTCAGGATTGAAAACAGTTTGTGAACTGTAGTGTCGCACAGATGTCACATCCTATGTGACTGAAGAATGATGCGCTGACATTTATTTAGATTAAAGCAATATGTGCACATTAAGATGTTAGTCACATCAGTTCCTGCATGGAAAAGGCTTCTGCAGCGTCGGTATCCTTAACCGAAAATAAGGAGGCAGGAGGGCAGAAGTAACAGAAATAAGTGTATTTCTTCCTTCTTTAAAGTCTTCACAAAGCATTGCGGGATTTATGCCTTGCTGGCAAAGCTGAGTTATTTTTATTATTATTACACTTTTGCTACTATCAACTGGACTTAGTAGAAGTCCACTTGATAGAAGTAAAGTTTTGCTTACTAGGGAAAGAGCCATCCTAAATACCAGGAGGTCTGAGTGAAAGAGCAATTTTTAAAGAGAAAAATCTAAAAAATAAAGTGTCTGCTTTCACTTTAGTGTTAGTACTGTTGTAGCTATAAATCTGAATTCAGTGCCATAACTCATCACTCTAAGAGTTGATTTTATAAAACTGATGCTGGGAAAAAAACCACCCAAAGGTGAATTAAAATCTAAATCTTAACATATCACACAAACGTTTGTTATTTATACTGTCCATCTGTCTATGGTGCCTTAAAGATAATCTATATACGCTTGCTAAAAAAAATCCTGTTGCCCTGGAGAAACACAGCATTTAGTACAGCTAGAAATTTCTGTAATACCCTGGCGATGACAGCTCACTGTGCATGACTGCGTTTGTATGGTTGTCGAAGGATAAGAGCAGATGAATATTTTCTAATAACCGAATAGTTAAAAGACTTTGATGGAAAGCAAGAACAAAATGTTTCTGTCCAAACCTTTGTGTTCTTGGACAGAGTGTCACTTGAAGGCTGCAAGGTGTGGGCAGGGCTGTCTACTGTTAATTCCACTGATGCTGATTTTTTGGGAGGGTGCAGGGTGGGTGGGAGGAAATGTTTGCATTTTGCTGTCGAGGTTTGGAAGAAAATCAGTTTTACTTGCTGGATGCTGTTGAGGTTTGGAGGAATTTTACTTGCTTAGTAATCAGCAAGCTGTTGTGTGGAGCTCCTATTATTGCACTTCAAGTTTTTCCTCCTCGTTGACCTTTCTGTTGTCATTTCGGGCTTTTCAGAGGGTTGGTTTTGGGGGGGAGGTTGGTACCATCTTTTGGTGGAAACATTACGTAAACTAGAGATTCAACAGATGATTAATGTAGTATCACAGCTTATCAGAGCTACGGTAGTACTTCATACATCTGATTATCTATGTTTACAGTAGGGTTATTTTAACTGGGGAAGCAAGCCCTAATACTATATTAATCAATTAAGTACATTGCATTATGTACAATTGTACGGATGTGGGTTGATCTTCTTTCTCAGTACAGAGGAGAAATGGTCACTGTCATGAAAAAGACTCTTGTATTTGAGCAGGTCAGTGAACACTTAACTGTGTAAAACTATTGGAACATTTCTCATTAACTTTTCAAGATTTGCAGAATGCTGGTTTTTGCCTATTTTACAGCTCATGATGAACTTGTATGGTAGAATCTGCCAGCTGTATCTTATTCAAATTTTCTTGCAGGTTTTTCAAGTACAAGCCTTTTTCTAGTTTGGGTTCTGAGACATCACAGCAAAAGCTGTAACAGAAATGCATTGTTATTACATTAGATCTCAAAAAATAATTGGACTTTTTGAAATCATCTATTTCTTATTGAGTGACTTTTCAGGATTATGAGGGTTTAGCCTAAAAAAATTGAAACAAATATAATGAAAAAAACTGCAGTACACAAATTCTGTTTAGCTTAATCTATGGCTTTTCGTGATCGTGATAACTAAGAGTGAAAGATTTACTTGGCCCTTGATCAGATTTTTGGAGGATTTTTATTATTTTGGTTTAGAAACTTGAATTTCTTTGTATCCACAAGTATGTAAAGGCCATACGTTTCTGAAATCACTGTAAAATGAACAGTTACGCCTTGTCTGAACTCCCCAGTCTACAAAGATATTCTGAAGGGCTCCTAGTAACACATCTGCATTGTAGTAAAGTAATTTTTGAGATAAATTTTTGCATTCTATGATTAGTTTTGGATTCTGTATTTAAAATTTACTCATGAGCATACTAATTTTGTGGGACTTCATTTTTGGTATTGAATTTCCACTTATGAACTCATTTGGATATTCAGATTTTTTTCCTATTGTTGCATGCTGTTCCTTTCACTTCCTCATAATTGTTTTGGACAGAAAGTTTAGAAAACTTTGTTAAACCATGTGTTTACCTTGGTCATGTCTAAAACAGTGATAAATGGATGAGTTGAAAATAATAAATTAAAAAGCCTTGAATCGGCAGGGCATCTTTAATCTTTTGGAAGCTATGCTTGCAAGCTAATTCTTGGATTTCATAGATTTTATAAGTACATCAATATACTGAATTTTTGACATGCTGAGAGAACAGTAAACAAATTCAGTTTTGACTTTTAACAAGTGCCATACCTGTTGATTTGTCTGCTTTGGAATTGTGAGGTCTAGAGCTAACTGCAAGGTAACCCACACTCATCAGTGTGCTGTTATCTGTGTAAATACCACTTCTGTGACAGCATTGCCTGAGTGATTAGCTCAATTTTAAATTGGATAAATAATGAATAAAAATGCTGTGTTTCATTGAAATTGCAAGTAAAAACAGAGGGGAAGAAGATGTCTTTGTCTGGTGTCACGGAATGTGTTCCATTGACTTTTTGATAGTTTATCTTAGCTATAGTTCTTGTGAAGATATCACATAGTATAATCAGCAGATTATAGTGGAAGTCCACAGTGGTATCCCAGAAGTTATGTGTAACTGTTTTGGTTTGTACAGGTAGACCCTTTTAGTCTGACAATTGTTACTGGTTGTGCCCAGATCTCAATGTTAACTCGTCACTACGGTGCTGTTCCAGAGAGATGGTTTACAGTTCCTGGTACGTGCGTTTCACGGAGACGTGCGTTCCTAGAGCTGTCGTGCTACACACCCTGCATCCATAGCAGGATGCAAAGGTTAACCATGTGTATTCGCTCAGCTTATTCATATAATATAGTCACCCAGAAAATTGCCAAAATACTTTATACCCAAAAAATGCCAAGAATATTTAGTAATTTTTAATCTGCAATTAGAAATTGTTGATAGTTGTCTAGCCCTAGTATAGATTTCAGACTAGTGATTGAAGCCAGAATGGAAGAGGTGTTGTCTTTTAAAGTCATTCTGTCACAGCCAGTATCTTTCAAATCAGTATAAAGTGCAGTTCGTACAACTTCAGAAAATACCGTTAGCATCTTTTTTCACTGTTGCTAGATTTTGAAAGGTTACTGCTTATGTCTCAAGGAAAGAATTAAAAGCCCAGTGAGAGAGCAGGTATCTCTCTGCATAAATATACAGCACCAGTTCTGCATAAGAAATAGTGCTGAACTTTGTAGGAAGAGTATTTTGAACAGGTCCGGTTGATAAGCACTCTAGAATCAATATTTCATGTTATTCTACTATACAAATATAACACTGATAGTGGCAGCACTACAAGAGGCTTGAAACAAGTCAATGTCACAGGCAGTTAGTATTCAGTCTGCATGTCCAGGAAGCAGTTACTGGATCTCTTGCTGTTATTTGGTCAAGGCACCGTATGATTGAACAGTAACACCAGCCATGCTTATAGCATCTCTAGGTAAGTCTTTCTGACCTTCTTCAGTCTTTACTGGACACACACTGTGAAATTTCTATAGAAAGGCTGGTGCTGGGTTCTCTTTTCTTTAAATGGAAGCACTATGTTTAAAGGATTGATTTTAATTCCTTTAAATCAATATTTGTTGCGGATCTTGAACTAATAGACCAACTGCAAATATTACGCGCAGGGAATTAACTGTTTTTGAATCAGGTAATCCTCACAATACTGACTCTGGAAATTCTCTATAGGGAAGGTGGATACTCTTTGGCATTGATATTTATAAGTTAGATGATGAGCAATGGAAAGATGGAATAATGAATTAGCAGGAAGTCAAAGAAGTTGGAGGAACATAACTGGTACTTATGCCTATTATTGTTGCTGTTTTTTGACATTTAAAGTGGTTTGCAACTGTTGTCTTATTAGAGCTAATGCCAGACAATCAGTCACCCTAGCACAGCAGTTCTACGCCTAACCATTAGTAATGCAACTAATAACTGATGTGCAGCAGCAGAGTTTATAAATGAAATTAGCTCCCCAAAGTTTAAGTATGACTGTGATTGAAGTAGTAATGATAGAGTTCATGCAAGTACATTTGCCATTTATCTAAATGTATCATTACTGACAGTGCTTTTTCGTTAACATTTTGTTATCCTTATTCATGTCATTGTTGTAATGTCCTCTTAGATACTTGCAAATTATACTGGCTTGTGCTCGCCTCCGCTCCTTCCTTCCCACCCCCTATACCTCCTTCTTTGGAATTAATTTGTGCAACATTTGATTTTAAGATCCCTGAGAGCATCTCCAACATACTCAGAGGAAGGTGCTCTTCACACAATTGGGGAATAGCTTTGGTTTTCTCATTAGTGAAGGCTTTCCCATGCTCTATCAGAACAGCATTATATCAGTATTCTAATTCAAGATTCAAAAAGCTGGTTTTACCTACAAATGAAAGTGACTAGAACTAGAATTTCTAGCAATCCACCAATGTATAATACTTTGAATTCAAAATCAAGGAAGCCCCACATTACCATGGACTTGATGATATCTTTAGCTAAACTTGGGAGGCTATTTTTCAAAACTCTTATATAAAAATACTGAATGAGAAATAATTTTGGTGAAGATTCCGTGATTATCAGAAAATAAATTGGTCAAACATAAGCATAGGCAAATAGTTTCTGATTGAAAAAAAATCTTGTATCTGTTTTCTGAATCTTCAAAAATACAACTTGATGCTCTCACTTTGTGATGATTTTCTCTTGTTCCAGTTACTTTTGCATGTAGAGATCTTAAAGGGCTGTAGAACAGAAGGTTTTCAATATTCGTGAATCTCAAAGAATTTTTACAGAAAGATAGTCAGCTCCATTCTGTATACCAAAAAACCCCAGGAAGGCTTTGCAATGAAGCAGGGTTAGAACAGTTCAAATGATCTTGATATATATGTGTGTGTGTATATATATATGGTTTGTTGTTTTGTTTTTTAAAAAAAACTACTGTTGCACTGAAGAACTATATTGAGATTTGAAAAGGAAAGGCTTATATTGGTGTGTGTTTCCCATCACCAGAGTAATTTTTTCCAAAATTTCAGTAAAGACGGGGGGAAAAATCCAGCAAGTTAAATGAGGCAACATGTATAAATTCCTAGAAATGCTTGTTTTTAGAAATCCATCCAGCTCTCAGCACTGACTTAATTTTAGAGCTCAGACCTGAAACAGCTTAAAAAATAGCTGATGATTTCATGGCTTTCCAGCCACAAATTAAAATAGCAAAAATATTTACAGTGCATCTACTGTATACCAAGTGAATGGTATACACTTCCTAGCCTGGATGGTAACTTTTGGGTTTATTCCTCATGAGGGAGCTGAAATGCATAAATACAAATGTGATTTTAGAAGGCTGCGCCTGATTTCAATGGGGCTTATTTCAATCTCTGCAGCAAAAGAACTGGAGGGCTTCCAGTTTATTCTTTTTTTAGTATAATAGCCCTCATCTTCAAGCATGTTCAGCAAACTCAATGTCATTAGTAGACAAGTCAGATTTCCAACAGGATCTCTGTTGCTCAAAACATTGTAGAATATCATATATCCACGTACATGGTTCTGCCCTTATGGCAACAGTTGAATATTGGCACCCAAAGGAGTTAAAAAAGCTGCATCTTTGACTCAGTTTTTAAATCTTTTCATGTTTAGTATTTTAACATTAAAACAGTGTGAATGGAGGTTTTTCCTCTGGGGTTTTTTGTGGGAAGGCAGTAGCGAGTGATTTCCTGTGCACCTTTATTTTGAAGTGTTCCCTTTAATAACACATTATTTGTCACATGAGGTTTTGGTTGCTTCAATGAATGCAGATTATTCTTCTAGTGTTTTATGTTTGATTAGTAATGTACTAACTGATATGCCAGACGAGTTCAGTAAAGTCAAGGACACAACTTTCTCTAAGTTTTGCCAGCCATCTAATTTATATGAATTTCCTGTGAATCGTAATAGTGATGCTTTATTCGATTAAAATCCACGTGAAATTTAGTGATGTTTCTTAATTTTCAAGCAGTGAAGTGCATAACTTTCAAATTACAGTGTTTTAATTATGTGACAATTCATTGCGTCTGCCATGGTGGTAGTGAGCGGGGATGGTGTGTGGGACCAGTTTGGCTATTTTTAATGTCAGTGACAAAATGCTAAAGGGAGGTGTAGCACACCCTGCTCATAGCTCTCTGGTTTGTATAGGTGTAAGCACACACCCTCTATTGAAAGTTCTCGAAAAAAATAAATCAGGAATTAGATTCAGCTGTTCAATACTTGGGGGGAATGTTAGCCATTAGTCATTTCCATGTCTATCTTTCTGTCTCTAGAGGTACACTCTATTTAAATCAAGGGTAGTGGGATTTTTGGAGAGTGACTTAGAGTGTTCTAATACCAGAGACCCAAATTCAGGTGAAGGTTTTAAAAGACCCGTGTCTGTGTTCCCTCATAACAATGTTGAGGTCTTTACAGTGATGTAACCACTATCTTACAGTCTCAGATATCTTTCTGTGAATTTTTCAGAATGCCAAAGTCTTGCCGCCCTCTTTTATTTTTCAGCAGGATCTTTGACCTCTCTTGATAAGTATATAGAAGTCAGGGTGTTAAGCTGAAGCACAACATTTAAGGCAATGTTCAGGAAAAGGCAGTTAGGGAAGTCTGTCTCTGCTACAGCTGGCCTCCAAGTAAGAGGCTGAAAAAAGGGACACTTTTGCTGAAATCTCAGAAAACCTGTGATTTGGCTTTTCTGTTTTGTTTGTTTGTTTTTAAGGACTGTGTGAACAATCTTTAGCAACACAGTCCATAAACTAGTTAACAAAATGGTAACAGCAGTAGTGTCTCTGCTTGTAACAGTAAGGACAGCCTTTACCTAAAAGTTAATCTTCCTAAGCAAACAAATTTTAATCTGTGGGTTCCATCTTCTTCTGCTTTTTAATAGTATTGCTCTTTTAATATCACTTCTTTTCTAACAAGATCATACCCTGCTCCCTCAGGCCATGTTAAAAAGGTCAGTCACTGAGTGGTATTTTAATTCAAATAAAGAGTGAAAGACAGACTGTTTTTGCTAGAATACTAAAAGATCACCTATTTAAATCTTCCTTTTAATGTCTGTTTAACTATCGTTCTTTGAGGCTTTTTCTATGACCTTCAACATAATTTAAACATAATTGTTAATTCATTATTCATGCCATTAAATACTGAAACCTGTTTCTTTCTGCAGTGTATTTCTCTACTATATGGATGTGTTGCCTTTTTTGTTTGGCTCTGTAATGATTTCTGATGTACTGACACCTTAAAAAACAGTACAGAAGAGTGTGTATTTTGAGAGGGGAAAAGACCCCAATGTTTGCACATTTGAATTACATCAACAACATTATTTAAGATAAAAAACAAGGTGGCAAGGGGAAAGACAGGTCAAACTTGGGGCCTCTTACCTGAATAAAGTCCCTGTAAATGACACTGGTCCTGTGCTGCTGTGCGTGGGGCTGGTAATGGGCTGCTTTGAATATTTTAAATTTCTGAAGTGTTTCAGCTTCACACAGCGATAACTATGGCAGCTCCATTGACACCCTGACGCCAGCTCTACATCATTGTTTTGGCTTTTCAATTTTTTTCTCACTTAGTAATTGAGTTCCGTGACTTCATGCAAAAGATGGAATGAACTCCAGATAGTTACATTATTATAGATTAGCCGTAGTGATACTGTGGTTTGTAGAGACTTGATATGCTGCAGAAAAGCACCAAAAACTAATAACGCTGAATAAAGAAAATAAATTATGCCCTTAAAGTGATGTATTTTCGTGGCCAGGGACCAGTTTCTCAACCTTTACTAAAGCTGATGTGCTGGTATCTCATTTGTTGTACCCAAGTAAGAATTGCCCCCTTTTGAAGCAGTGTGAAAATACACAGCTTCTCATTGCTGCAAAACACACGCATAATTATTTTTTTATTGTCTGCCAACATTCAGTTACTTTAGTAGTATAAATCTCTTACGTAGCTTTCCCCACTTGATTCAGTGGTCTTAAAAATGGCACATTCAGAAGCAGTACTGTTGGGCAAACAAAGAAAAAAACCCACTAATATTCTGTTACTGCCTCTTTCCAGAGTTTTTGTCTGGCCATCATTAGCAGTACAAATTAATTGATAAACCTTTCAAGAAGAGTACAAGGCAATATTAAGGAAAAAACGGTACAGAAGAAAACAAGGTTAGGTCATAAGAGTGAAGTGACATAGGTATATTTTACAGTGTTCCTTTGGATATTTTTGAAGCAGAGAAGAGAAAGAATGAGGTTCACAAAAGCAGAAAGCTTCACGAAGATTTGGGACCAGTTCCGTAGCTGCCAGGAGCACAGATGCCACGTGACTCTCATGCATTTGTCAGCCCTGTCACAGTGGCCTGCGAATCAGCTGGAGCCCCTCGCTGAGCCGTGGGCCGACCCGTGCCTGGGGCTCTGCGTCTGGCTCTGGAGGGCCGCTGTGGCAACTGCTGAGCGGGCAGGTGTGTGACATCCTTGCCTTCTTTCTGCTCCCCAATCTGGACCGCATCCAAGAAAATGTAATATAGGACAATGACATCTTTAAGGGGTGAGCTCAACATATCACAGGTCCCATGTCCTATTTGTGGGATTTGATAATAGGATTTCAACCCAAAACATCAGTAATGATATTTTCCTATCCTTAAGCACACTTCGGATAACTTTGCATACACCACTAACCAGACCAGTAAACATTATCAGCATTTCCATTAGCTTCTCAGAATACTCTGAGGAAACTAATACTCCCCAGTGTGCTGTTCAGAGCGATGGCCCGTTTGCTTAAGAAATACCAGCATCACCCCTGCCAAACATCGGATTGCCACTACAAATTAATGGACTCCATAGCTACGTCTTCAGTTAATGGAATCCATATATTCAGTCACCTAGTAAGACCTAGCTATGAAATTACTTCCCCTTACATTGCTCTTTGGGAAGAGTTATTGGACCAGAGCTTAACTGGGATTAGGTGCTTTTTTCCACAAGATAAATGTTTCCTTTTTTTTTTCCTCTCTTTTTTTTTTTTTCCCCCCCTCCTTCCTTTCCCACCTCCCCTTTCAACAATTTGAAGGAAGGCGGCAATTTATGACAAGGTTAGATTTTTGTACTGCTTGTTTGCTTGCTGAAACATTGCGTTAGGCCATAATTTAAACAGCTGTAGTAAAGTATCAGCTCTTCTAGTGTTTCATTCTCAATTCTGTTCTGCAAAATACTGTCTTACTGTTACAATAAATACACTACATGTCTTGGATGTATATACATATACATATACGGATGCTAGTATGGGCTGGCCAGGTTATCGTATTGCTTTTAGACTATTTGTTGTTGCGTTGAAAATTGCTGGTAAGATGTTGAAGCACATACGGTTCAATTCTTCACAAGTTCTTCATTACAAACATTTAAAATGTAAAATACAGGTAGATCGCGGGTTGCGTAGATTTTGTGTCAAGCTTTATATGAAATATATGCAAAGAAGCACTTTATTGAGTGCCTAGAAAGGAAGAAAAAAAAAGGGGGGGGAGGGAGAAGAGCCTTAGTGCTATGAGTTTATTTTAATGTCATCAGTGTAAAAATAATTCTGTTAATGTTACTATGCTTTTCTCAATTTACACAAAAGTAGTATTTGTGGAAAGCTTAAGATCAAGAATATCTCTAGATTCTTCAGAGAAATGAGACTCCAGTTTCCATTCCAGAAAACCAAGATGGATAACCTGGAGCTTGCAAAGGGGCTCGTTATAGTTAATTCTTCACAAAAATTTTGTGTATTGATGAGCTGAGCTTTCTTATTTAAAAAAAATGATTATGTTAAGATAGCTTCTTTGTTTTTGCAAGAGTCAAAAGTTTTTGTTTGATAAATTATAGCTCCTGGGATTCTCAGCACAGAATTTCAGAACTAGAGTCATTTTACATCCTGTTGATAGTACGCTGATTTGCTTTATTGTGTTTGACAAGCGAGGCTGTCTCTCCCTCGCAGAGCAGCCATGTGGCACAGAGCCATCAACCTTATGTAAAACAGTTATCTGTCAACTGCTCAGATTTTGCGTCAGAAATAGGCTTCCACTCTACTACTGATCCTTACTATACATAGTTGTTAAATAATAAATAAAATTTTTTACTTCAGAGCTGCGTATTTTAAAATGTTTCTTTGTAGCTAAAGCTTTGCGCTGTGCTCAGCTTCAGTACTGAATCCAACCACCATCAAGTTCTGTAGTCAGCTCAAGCTTCACAATACACACAGGCCTTGGTTTCTATGTCTCAGGTATTTTCTTTTGAACAGATCTGACCGTGTAGGCTCTTTTTCAGCACTGCTAGCCCCAAATGTACTAAAGCCACCTGGCAAGCTATAAGGAGGTAAAGTTTAAGAGAGTGATTGTTACATCTTTTTATCCATCTTCTGGTTTTTAAGCCACACTGATGAGTTCAAAATATCACCTCTCCATGGTATTAGAAATGTACCTTTTTACTTGCTTAATTAATAGAGCCTCTTTACGCTGCTGTGCCAGACGTAGTGCACTCCTGCCAGTGCAGAGAGCCAGCCTCACCGTGCTCATGTGCAGATGCAGCCTGGTTAATTCTCAGCCCCACTTTAGCAGCCCTGAGTGTACCATGCTGCACTTCTCCTGGGACATGGGTGCCTGCAGGACGGCATCCTGCATCATTGCGGAGATGCCTCCTGAAACACAAACCACGCAAATGTACGGGACTGGGTCTTGTTTCTAACTGATCAGACAGTGTCTTCTCATGATAATTTGCACAAATTGAGATTCTTCTCATCCTTGTGTGAGGTCTTATTTTGGTATGATATAGTTGAACCAGGCCTTATTATGATCCAGAGGTGCAGAATTTTGCTGAATAATAAAATCCTTGCTTTAGTCCATTTTTACTTTAATTTTTGTTGTGGTAAGGCTGTCTAAAAATTGCAGTCTTTTGAGTGACTTCTGGCAAATTTTAAATCAGCAATTTAAGCAAAAGTAAAATAACCTTTAAAAAGGTAAATCCACTTCCCAGTTTTGTTTTTTCTTTTCCAACCAAATAATGTGATTCCTTGACAACTAATTGCTTATGGTGTCTGCTTGCTAGGACTGAACTTCAGATTGCAGTGAACTGTCTATCTTAACATTCGTGGACATTTTGATCTCAGTGAGTAGGAAAAAAGCAGATAAAATCTATGCGAGTGGCCATTGAAAATGTAGAACTTTATTTATTCCATTAAATTACCAGTGATGGGGACGTTGAACTTTGCCTTGTTTCAAGAACAATCAAATATAGTCCTCTACTTTAAAAAAAGCAAACCCAAAAACTTGCTAGCTGACACATCACGGGACTTATTCGCTGATGGCATTGAATCATTAATCTGATTTTTTAAAAATAGCAGTTAAAATGTTCACAACTAGGCAGAAGAAAATTTTGAATTTTTATGCTTATATTCTATGTATACGAGACACAGAAGTAAAGACAATAGTGCTAACTGAATACATATTTTGTGGTTTTAATGGCTTTTTTTTGAGGAAGGAGCCTATTCTGTAACATCTTATTATGTGGGCTTTTTTCACACCCTGAATATTTATCTATTAAAAAATATTTAGAAGTGTCTAATATGCTATATTGTATAAGCCTTAGGCCTATCAGCTTCAGCTGTCTTCCCATAAGAACAAATTTTTTTTCAGCATGAGCCTATCTTTAACTGAGATGGAATGTCAGCATCATTCTTTTTTGCCCCACAATGCTTTATTAAAAGTATATATTTCGTGTAAGCCTTTGAGCCTGCAAAGGGGTTTCTTCCCTAGATGAATTAAAACAATCCACACGTGGATATAGAACCCATTATTTTCCCAGCAGGATGTTAAACTCTGCTCATCAACTCTTGCAGAGCCAAAACACTTATAAAGCCGTCCAGGTGAACGAGCTGTAGCTCTGATAACCACGGGTCAGCACTTGATCTCCAACCGGGAAATTTTTTTCCCCCTTCAAAGAAGCTTTGCTCCTGAGACCTGGACACTTTATGCTGCAAATAACTGTTTTACCTAGCAATCAGAAATCAGTAGAAGGCTCAACTTTTTCGATGAAGCAGGCACAGAGTCCGCCTGCGTCGCAAACGTACTCTCAAAGTGGGGTCTGGCTGCTACTGCTGTTTACTAGACTTATTTTGCAGTGTGTTCCAAAGTAAGCCATTTTAGATGCTACCCCTACACCCTCCCTCACTGACTAAGGAGATTCCATTAGTGTGTTTCAAAAGGCAGAAAAAGGAAGTCAGGTCTGTCAATATGAAAAGGTATTTCTCAGTGCAGAGGAGGATTAGGTAAATTGGTTAACCTGCTTGTATCATGAGTTATTCATAATGGTAGATCATACTGATAAAACCTTGTAT
Organism: Dromas ardeola; assembly: GCA_013398915.1. Lineage (NCBI taxonomy): Eukaryota > Metazoa > Chordata > Aves > Charadriiformes > Dromadidae > Dromas > Dromas ardeola. Next base: position 126,832 of record VYZM01014622.1, on the reverse strand, counting down.
TTTGTATTTCTTGCTTCTACTTCTCTGTGGGTTTTTTTCCACCTGTATAAGCATATACTGATAGCTAAAATGAAAACTGTAGTGATGGTGATTTTAAACTGAGAAGATTTCAGAAAATGAAAACTAGATTGTAATACGTATGAGTTTATGAATAAATTAGCACAGAGTGATCACTTTTGCCAGAATAGCTTAACTCTGAAATACCATGCCACCTACATAAAAAGCTTTTCATTTAAGGGTTTGATTCAGTGTAGTACTTGAGCGTGATTCTAATGTTATGTGAATATTGTCATTAAAACTGCTTCAAATCAGACAAGTGTTAAATTGAAATACCTACTGTTGAAAAATAAACCCCAAAGAAATGGCACTTAAGTATTATCTGTATATATAATATTTTAATGCCCTGTTAATTTGAGATGTGGAAATCCATGTTAGCTTTTATACTCATGAAGCAACTTGGTCATGCTGTGTATTTGTCCCTTTCTGCTGAAGCTGGTTTTTCTCCACCTTGCTATTCATTGCTCTTTGTTTGCAGTTATGGTTGTCAAGTGATTTGCCATCCTCACAGCTGACTGTGCTGCTTATGGTTCCCATGGATAGTAAATGTTTTCCTTGCACTTGCTCTTTTTATTCTGTAGTAGGTGTCAGCCTTCTAATTTCATTTGGTTTCATCTTGATGCTAAGATAAATGAGAGATGTCTACAAAGCCCCTCTTTTCCAGTTTATAAATAGCAATTGATATTGTTTAGAACAAGACTTAATTGTCTTATTTCAGACTTAAAGAATTTCACTGACTTTTTTGTTCAGCATCTGAAGCTAGCCACTTCTGAATTAGTCATAGCACAGCTTTGACTAGATTTGCCGAGTTCTGTGTTTTTCTGGTAATACTAGATGCCCTGTGCTATTAGTCTTTTTACTGCAATGATTAACTGGAATGGTTTATGAGAAAAAGAAGAAAAACATATTTAGCAAAGATCTGAGGTAGAGTTAATTTGTCTCCCTGTGGCGCTGAGATGCGTTGTTCAGGTTTGTGGGTGCTGTGGACACCTTTATCAATGTATTGGTGAAGGCCTGTGGGAATGTAACAGTTTTAAACAAGTATTTTAAAGTAGAGATTCCAGAGTAGTTTATATGTATTATACTCTTTTTGTTCTGAAAAATTAAGCAAACCAAAATAATTCTTTTATTTATATTTTTAAATGAAAGCTGAATTTTATAGAATGCGCATTACAATGTGAAGTAAAAATGTCATGACATCACCAGAATATATTGCAGAACAGGAAGAAAACCAGCTCTTGCCCAGCATACTGATAAGCAGTGCTTCTATGGGTTTCTCCTGTAGGAATGAAGAATGTTTTTTCTCTTTTTGTCATAAGGGAGATTATATATATATATATATACACACACACACACACATAGAGGTATATAATGCAAAAGAATTTTTTTTCCATCAGAAATGTCTGAGAACTGCATACCAGGCTGTAAATTGTTGAAATTTGTTCATTAAAAGTTCAAGTCTGTTGACCTTTTTTTCCTTAAAGCATGGTCTTAAGTACATTTCTTATCTCTGTTTTGCATGACATTGTTTAGCGTATTTCTTGTATAGAAGAGTGGCATAGAGTGCCACAAAGACCTTGTTTAGCACTTGCAGACATAAGCAGAATGTGTTTGGAAATGTTGCTATGCTCTCTAGTGGATAATTTAGTTATGAGTGTCTAAGAAATTAATATCAACAGCAGTTACGAATTTATATTTCACTTAACTGAAAGACCTACAGTGAGAAAAGTAAGACCTTCACCAGTCAAAGGGCTCTGCTGAAGTGTAGGACTATATCTATATGGACCAGCTGACAGATTTTGGTACATGTATTTCATTTTTGCCATATTTAGGGAGAGTCCACATTCCACAGTAGCTTTTTTTAAAGACTAATTTTTAATGGTACAGGCAGCAGGGGCATTTTGTCCTCAGCCTATCTGAGATCATGAGAGATGTCTGCTAGTAGGTGCTTCTTCCCTCCCTGCTTCTAAGGCAGTCTTTTTTTCTTTATGCTGTTAAAAAGCAGATTTTAAAATACACTTACCTCATCTTGGCCAAGGTATCCCAGAAGTTTGCTTTTATTAGTTTCCTTTTCTGTGAAACCCTGTGATTAATTTAGTAAGATGATTTGGAATTATTGTATTTGCTTCTATCATTCAAAGAAAGTCATGCAATGCAAGGTTCTCAAGAGGTGAGTGAAATCTAAAATTATATGCCTTGCATCTTTAAATATTCATGATTTAATCAGTTTCTTTTCCAAAATCAGTTTGTTGTGATAGGATTTCTACTTGTGCCAATCACTGAATGGGATTCTCCTATTGGAATCAATAACCTTGCCTCTGTTCTCTGCTTTTTGCTATCCTGTGATGTGAACACGTCTGATGAGCCATTGAGATTGGCACAATAACCACTTCACTTGCATTTCTATCCTTACTCTCAGTGAAAACTCAGCCACGATGGTCATTATTTCTTCACTCTATTGAATCACAGTGTTTGCCAGGTAGTCTGACCATTGTGATTGTACTTTTTGTACTATTATTCTCTTTAGGATTTGGAAGTGAACCTGTATTTGTCCCTTCTGTCTCCATTCTTCTTTTGTTTAGTCTATTCAAATCTCTGTACTCTGGTCAGTGTTCTTCAGTCTTTAAACAATTATTTTCGAACTCTTTTCTTGCCAGCTCAACAACCGTCACAGGTGGTATCATGCAGACTTCCCAGATAGTTCAGTGGCAATTTACGGTGTGACTTATACTGTAATTCCAATTGTTCTCTCCTTTTCTTGGCCTGACATTCATTCTGGATTTGCTTATTTGAGTCAATTCCAGATGCATTACATGTATTGAGCATCTTACTCTTTGAAGATTTATGTACTGAAATTCACACAAATGAAAACATCTTTCCTGGGAAAACTTAATTTACAGTGTTCTAGTATTACTATCTAGTAGATTAGCTTCTTTGTTGTGGGTCCAGAAGAACTGTGTATAAAGATGCCTAGAATGGTGAATCATTTTTCTAATGACCAGGTAATTAGAGCAGTGGATCTCAACAAAACAACATCCTGTCCCATTTTGCAAAACGAACCAATTGGTTTCATTCTTTATTGTAGCTGGTATCCCATCTTCTGTTGTCAAGTTCTCAACTGAAAAGCTGTGAAAACTTTTTCTCTTGTTTCAGTGAATGTTTTCACAGAATTTCTGCTTTCTGCTTTGAGTTAATGCTGCAGAAATGTAGCCATCTACATTTCTCTCTGCCTTTGCCCACAGGTGGATGGGTAGTAGTTCAGTTGTTACTGGGTTGTGCCCATGCAAATGATTTCGTATCTTCTTGGATATGGTAAAAATTATTCCATTTTGTATAATTGTATTGGTCTTGATCAGTATATCGTATATGATTCATCGAGACAATTAAATCTTCCTGTATTCTCACAGCTCTCAGATTCCAGATTTGGAGTAGATTTAGAAAGCTCTATCTTTTCAAGTCTTTAGTGGAAAGAAGTTTCCCTTCATACACATGCCAGCCACTTACTGTTCCAGGTGATTCAGTTATAACTGTTCAGATAACTTTTTCTGTCTTTCTGTTCTGTAAATATGCAAAAAATAGAATAGGAAATAGGACAAAGAATCTAGTTTTGCCTTTGGTGTTGTTTTTCTTTTCCTTGATTCTGGCATTTGGATAAGATTTAGTTTAGTTTCAGGTTTCATGCTAGATTTCAAGGTAATGAGGAGCTGTAATTTTACCCTTGTTGCTTCATGTTCTCAGAATAACAGTATTAATTCTATGATTTCAATAAAGCATTGCTTTACAGGTTAGAAAACAATGCTCATACAGTTTATTTGCTTGGGGTGATGTGTAGTTATAAAAATGTAAACAAACACAAATATGGAAGATTCTGTTCTCTTGAAATATTGGTAAGTCTTCTAAGGATGCAGATGGAGCAACCATCTAAAAAATCTTGAAAGGTATGTTGAGAAATCTGCATGGTAGGTGTGACACTTGTATGAAGAAGACATTTGTGTCATGAGGAGCAGCTAAAGGCACTAACTGTGTGAATATTAGAACAGCAATAATAAAACTACCAGAGCAGAGTTGATGTGATGGTCAACTCTTGTCTCTAGATGTGTATGTTAATAAAAACTGATGAATCCTTAAGCAGTGTAGTGTTCCAAAAGTCATTCTGCTCTGACTTCAAGTTTAATTAGTGCAATCATCCAAACCCCACAGTTCTTAGCATAATACAAAAAAGACTTAATGATGTGTGATGACTCACAAGAACACAGGAAATTGTCTTATCTTTTGTAAATTAAGTCTTACTCTTCCCATCTTATTAAAAGATGATGCCACCTTATTGTCAAAGCATTGGTAGTCAGAGCCTTCCAACCTGTCTTTAAACAACTGATCTAAACAACTTCTGTAGAAAATACTGCTGGCCATTGGTTTTGGCATTGTAATTGAAATAAATCTCTGTAGCTTTTGTATTTTCCAAATAATCACAGTCATGGTGTTCTGTACTTGCTCGTCTATTGAGGATATTAAATATGTGTGTGTGTATAAATATATATGTAATGTTTATTCAGTGCAGCAGATGTTCAGGGGAGAAAGAAGTAATTTGAACGGTGTAATGCAGTACACAGAATGGTAACCGTTTGCCTTTCCTCTCCATCCCTCTCCCCAGTTTGTTCTTGCTGCAACGTTTACTCAAGCCCAGCAATAGTCTTCTGGGAAACTTGCTTTATTTACTGCTTGGATCTCTCAACACCTGTCCTCACCCCATTTCCTTAGTGCTATATCTTTTAGAATCATAGAATGATAGAATGGCTGGAGTTGGAAGGGACCTTAAAGATCATCTTGTTCCAGCACTCTGCCACGGGGGGGTTGGATGCCAACCTCCCACTAGACCAGGTTGCTCAAAGCTCCATCCAGCCTGGCCATGAACATCTCCAGGGACAGGGCAGCCACAGCTTCTCTGGGCAGCCTGGGCCAGTGTCTCCCCACCTTTTACCTCTTTTGCTTGCTCTGTTAGGCTGTCTAGGGCAGGGAAGGCTGTCTGGAGTCTCATTGCTTGTCCATTAACAAATTCACACCTCAAACTATTACAAGTTCCCTCCACTTTCCACCATTTTCACTACTCAAATCAAGTTACATGCAAATGAATCTTATTTACCAAAGACCATCTTTTCTATCGCCTTGACTCATTGATGCTGGCTCAGGTAAATTAAAGTCTTAGTTCTTATGTGGAAAGGCAGAGAAAAGGATTGCAGGGAATGACTTTTTAAAATTTGGTGGAAACATGTAGTTTCTGCTGCTACAGGTTCTAAATCAGTCAGACTTTGCAAATAATACATGGACAATAGTGCCACATCATAATGTTTGAATTTGTGGCAAGAAATTTGTTACGTTTTTACTCACAAATGGTTAGCTGTGACAGAATCTTCAACACCATGCTAAACAAGCAGTCCTGTATCCACTTGTGTTCAGGGTTACAGCCCTCTGTGCCCTGCTGGGGCAGGTAAGGAAGCAAACAGAACATTCTGCAGCTGGACACCAGCTTCCCAAGGCAGCAGCAGGAAGCAGTACAGAATTGATGGAATAATGGTATAGTGTATTTCTTTAAAAAGCCCCAGCAGATTTATTAATTTGGGAACTTTTCTGTGATTTTATATATAAAAATATAAATATATAGATATCACACATATATAAATATATTTTTTTATATCTATGAGGATAATCTCCTAAATCTCTTTGTTCTTTCTTTCTAACTTTCCACTAGTGAGATATGACATACTTAACCTTTGAGTAATATTTTATTACAACATGATATAAAGTTGACTTGAAGTTTTATGATTACTGTAATTTTCATTCAAAATTTTATATCCACAAATTAACTTTATTCAGTTGAAGTCAATGTGGAATATGTTGCCTTGACTCGTCTCCTGAATTTTCGCTATTTTCCTTCTCTGTTTTTCAAAGTGTGAATGCCATTTTGTTTTCCAGGTAAATTGGCACTTAAACTAGAATGCCATAAAAACACTATTTTCTGAGTGGTGGCATGGAGGGTTTTCTTGAAGAGAAGTGAGGGGAGCAAAGGCCATGAAATTATCTGAACCTCAAAACTAAAAGTTGGTGGCATTTGGTAGGAAAAATAATTCCAAGATCAGGAGGGGAAAAATAGTGATACTAGAATGAAATAGTAGTGCTGACTTTTCGTGTGGTTTTAAAAAGAATTCTGATCTCTCTGGAAAAGCAGTTTTGGTAGAAGTTAGTCTCTGGAGCAGGGACATGAGCATAGTATCATGATGAAAGCGTAATTCAGTGTTTCCTCGTTTGGGAGAATGTGTTTCCTTCAGTGCCGTCTTTAGCTCCATGTGCTGGATTGAGCAGAAACAGCCAGACTGTGGCTCTTGGAAACACTGGTTCGTTACACTGGGTAGTTCGGAGTATACACTCTCCGTGTTCTCTCTATTTCCACAAAATTTACTGTTCTCCACTGACCAGTACTGATTATGCCAGACAGAGGGAAGTGGGGCACATGGCTGTATTTGACACAGGCCACCTCTTTATTATCTCTTTAAATAATGTATATAATCTATATATGTCTCCTCACTTGTGGACTGCTGTCTTTATTCAGTTCCCAGGTTAAAGAGCTCTCACTGTACAAGTAATGAGATTGGTCATTTTCTGCCATTGAGAGTGGGGGGAAGGATTCATAGCCTTGATGTCCAAAAGCATACCCAAGAAATCAGAGCTGACATGTCTCTCACATGGATAGACCTCAGTCTGCACTGAGTGTTAGTCGTAGAGGATCCTGGCAACTGACTGCTCTGAGCACCTTGCTCAATCTACCTGCCAACATCTGTCTGCCCAGTCTCATTCGTTATGTGCCAGCTTTGTATCCAGGAGATTCTGTCATCCTCAAAATATTTGGTCTGTCTTCCCGTATTGTCAGCATTTTAAGAAATTCATACTGATTCAGATTCCTCAGGGCCAAATTTCTGGCACCTGATTTCAGAGTTTTGCCTAGGGACGCTTTCTTCAATGCTGCAGATGCAATTGCTGGAGATACAAGGGATGAGTGCCAAAAAATCACCATGTAGTCATAGAAATGTATTTTATCCATACTGGAGTTATTACTGAGTTACTGTATGGGAGTGTTTGAGGCAGTGGGTCCCCTTGACCCACCAAAAATATCCAGTATACTCAAGCACAGGGAGTGATGAAGCACCAGAATACACCGTGTCATCTTCCTTTTCCTGGTTTTCCATTTTGAAATTTATTTTCCACCCAGTTGGCCGCCTGCCATCTCTGACTTGGTGCAAGGTAGAAAAGGGCTGTCCGTGTAAGCTTTACATTGCTTTCTTTCAAGGGACAATGTATCATCCGTGTGTTTTGATTTAAAGGTTCATGGTATTGAGACAGAGGAGTAGGAAGAAGTGAAATAGGGGATGAACTTGTTTTAATTGCCTCTAGTGAACAATAAATGACAGCTTTGGGAAATAGTGTTCAGAAGGGTCATTATTGTGTCATCTGAATCAGTGAAATAAAAGTGAAGACTTTTTATTTTTTAACAGACTATTTTCACAGTGGTTGTTCAATAACAACCATCACTTCTGTCACAAGGTCAGTAAGTTCTCGTGTAAGTACATCAGGATGTACACTGTGAAAGCCTGTAATGCTTTTTTGATTAATATTTCTCTTGTCCTACAGTTTTGAGTGGAACGTTTGCAGTCTTGCAACCAGTAAATGCCAGAGTGTTTTGCCGTCATTAACACTCCACTTCTGAATTCTTCAAGGAGAATTACTTGAGGAATGGCATGGAGTATGTTGTTGCTATTGAGAATATTGACATTATCTGAAGCATGTTGTGGTTTTCTACATGGGTACAAATAGCATTGTGAGGGGTAAGACTTAGAAATGGGTACAACTGAGTTAGCGAAAATTTTTTGAGTTTTTACTTACCGAGACCTAATGTTGCTTTGTGTTCAGTTGCGTTTTGGAAGTATTAAAGCATTGGAATCTGCATACTGCTTACTAAACAAAACAGAAAAAAGTTTTGTTCCACTTGCAGAGAAAAAATATATCAATCTTGGGTTGGTTTGTAGGTTTTTTTTAATAAATTAAAAAAAAAAAAAGTGTTCAGAGAGAAAACTTCAAAAATTGTGAGTATCTAAACTTTAAGTGACCTCAGTACAATTTACAATTGTTCAGCAGGAAAAAACAAATTCCCTAAATTCTGATGTTCTAATTTATCTTTAAAAAGAATCCAAAAACCAAATAGAACTCCGTCTGTGCATTTTTCTTGCTGTCATTCTTCCACTACTCGGTAACGAAAAAGACATAAAGATGATCTGAGCCCAAGAGTTTATCCAGAAATAAAAATACAGCAATGCATCCCGGCCCTCATACTTATTCAGGTTCTATTTTCCTTTAGAAGATTCTTTCATGTGCCAGTGGGATGTCGGAGAGAGATAATGATCTGTTGAGTAGGAGCAATGAAGTAAGACACTCAGTCAATAAATTTGCTCAAAATGCAAGCCAGTGAAATAATACATTGTCTGGTGCAGTTGTTCAGTTACATATACATTGCTCAAATCATTTCAAAGCTTATCCTGTATACAAATGTTTGGGTTTGAGTATAGCATACCAGAAATCAACTGTCATTTATGTGTATTTACAGGAATTTATGCCGGGAAAAATAATATAATTTTACTTTAAAAATTTATTCTGAATCTCACGCTAAATCTACTTAAAACTAAATGTATCGTATTAATTATGAGCTCAGCATAACAATCATTATTGTAGAATTCTATTTTAAAACCAAAGCTCACCAAAAGTGTTTTTATCAGCAGAATACTGAGCTTCAATGAGAATTTAAAAATCTGGTAAATTTGGGGGATTTTATAGTTGAAAAGAGCAAAGCATCACTATTTTTTTGATTGTGAATTTCCATTATATATTGCATTGTCTGCTGTAATGGGATGCGTTGCCTTGGCCTGAGTTGATGCAGTCAGTGTAGTCAAATAGGTACTATATAGATCAGCTAAAAAAGAGGTAGTAAATATTGACTCCTGAGAAGCTTGTACTTCTTCTTAAATAAGACTTAAATGACCCAGATTTTTTTGGACACATTGTATGGTTTTGGCAGTAGCAAGAAATGTCTCCCTTAATAGTGGCATAATTTATTTTAAAGTTTTATGTTTGTCAGAACCAGCAATGTTTTGCCACCTTAGTGGCTAAACCATTTTCTAGAATCTTTTCATGCAAAGACTGTGCTGTATGTAAGCTGTGCCATGGATGGGTTTTATACAAAGGTCATAAAAAACTAGTCTGGAAATCTCCAGATTTATTAGGTGACTTGGATTGCCATTGTATCCAATTAGTATTTATCTCCCTTACAGAAAAATTTCTCAGAAAACATTTGCAATTTGCAAAATTACATATGTAATTATATAAGCTTTTGGGTAATTATATGTATACTTTAGTTATTCAGTACATTTAATTATGCTTTGTTATGAACTGTTTACAGCGGTTCTCACAGAAGGGGGAGAGGAGGGAGGGAGGGCAAGTGGAGCTGAATGTGGAGTAAAACCAAGGGAAATCTCGTATTAAAGATTCACCAGTGAATCTTTGCAGATTTTATGCAAATCCAGTGGGTATTTTGTGAAAGTGTTAATGAGTGTCACATCCTGATTACTGCAGATTTCCCCTTACGTTTCCAACCGTACCAAATCCAATTGAAACTGCTAAAATTAACACCAGTAGTCCACAACAGTTTGTCAGAAAAATGTGTGAAATTTGTTTTTAAAATATCATGCCCTAATTATTCTTGGAAACATTATATATAGATGTTGATACAAAGTATCCTGTATACATTCCCTGATGGATGACAAATTTAACATTTGTCCCCTTAGATCCTTCAAAAGGACCATCTATTTTTGGGGCATATTTTGCATCTCACTTCAGAGGAAACCCTATAATTTAACTGCCATGGCACCGAGGCTCCTATTAGGCATCTCCTTGTTTACCAACAGTTACTAGGAGCCACCTTTTTTGCGACAGCACATGCTGGTCCTCTTGCCTTGTGTGAGGTCTGGCCCGTGATATATGGAGTGACTTCAGGCGCACTGATTTAGTTAATCTCAAAAATTGCAAAGAATGCAAAGGAAAAAAAAAATAATTAAAAAAAATAAAAAAAACATCCTCAATTAATTAGTATATTTCCCTTAACAGTTATTTTCAGGGTTTTGAATACTTCAGCCAGCCCACTTGCCTGTCTCCCTGTTATCTTCGCTTTTCATTGTGTGGGCAATCTCTCTGAACCTATCTCCCAGCTTTTGCTGGTTTTGCATTTTTGAGAGGATTTCATGTTCCCTTTGCTCTCTTTTTACTCGGTCTGGCAAACCCGTTCTGTCTTGAGAATTGGGCCAAGGAAGCCCTTACAACTTGTGAAGATATCTTCAATGTATAAACATGGGGGGGAGGGAGATTTTCATACCACCACTTTGGGATGCGGCTGATATGAAGGCATCTGGATGTGATAGCAGGCAGTTGGTTATGTATCTTTTATTTAGCCTGTCTTTATCTGCCAACTTACTATATGCTGTTAATATAATTCTGAATGCCTGCATATATGACAAGTCACGGCCATAACGAGCCTGTTTATTTCAAGATACGTAGCGGCATCGTTCATTTGCACATTAAAGGAAACTTTGCTGGAAGAAGACAAATTTGAGGCTACAAAAGCTTTGTGATTATTGTAATGCTAATCTGTATTCATTCCCATATATAAAGTGTCACATCTCGAATACTTTAAAAAATTAATTAGTCAACTGTGTTGTGCCACAGATGAGCAGAAGCAAGTAGTTGCTTGCATCCACAAGCTGTGACATTCTCTGTGCCAAGATGACTTTAAAGGAGAGAAGGCCCACAGTAACTGAGCTGGAGGTGGCCCCATCCTCTTCCCTCTGCACCAGTAGTGTACAAGGTTGTGGCATTTGTGTGATTGTGTTATATTAAATGATGAAAGTATGCTTGAAGTATGTCAAGTAACAATCCCTACAGTGCTTTATCCTGTATTTATAAAGATATTTAAATCTTCACATACATTTTAGTACGACGTATATATCATGCATCTAATGTTAGTGACAAAAGTATCATTGGGATGTTTTGCAATCTGGAGAGCAACTGTAAATGTAAATAGGTTGAGTAAAAATAAATACAGCTGCTTATTTGTCATTGACTAAGGATAAACAATACACATTTACCCAGTTTCTCACCAGAATTGTGCCTCCGTACGCCCCACAGATTTGCACTGGAGGAGTGTTTCTTTGCCCATTTTCTGGGCCAAAAATTTTCTAGAAATCTCTGAGTAACTTGCCCACCATTTTTTTTTTTCTTTTCTCAGATCACTGCCTATAGGTGCAGGCAACATGTCAGACTCACACGTCTCACATGGGTCGTGCTCGCTGTGTTTTAGTCAGGAAGTAAAGGGAGAGTGAAAGGTCCAAACTCAGGCTCTGTTAACTGTGTTTAAAGTTAGGAGTGGCATTCAGAGGGCCTGTTCTGTGGAATAGGCTGTAGTTTATAATTTTGGAGGTATATCTTGCACTAAATGATCTACAATGGCAAGCAATTGCACTTCCAGGGTTTTTTTTAGATATTTTCCTTTGTGTTTTTACATTTCCTCTTGTACTGGTATGGCGGGCGCTGTCATATCTGTATTTCCTGGTCATGGGGCTCTTTAGACAAATTAACCTTTTGCAGTTTTACTGAGGAAATGATTTGCAGTAATACTTTGTGAAGTAAAAAAAGATTGCAGAATTGGAAGACATTTTGAATTCACAGTACAGAAGAGTTGTGGTTTTTAAATGTTACTAAACAAAGAGTTCTAGTTTGTTTGTGAATAACATCTAAAAGCAGATCCAGATTACTTTTGAAGAGAATATATAGTGAAGTGTTAAAAGTCCGTGCTGTAGCCTTAACTAGTAATCCTTGTCCATGCCAAAATATTATTTGCCTTAGTAATGTAATTTTTGTGAATAGTTTAGCATTTCAGCGGGGTTGTGGATATGTATAAGAACATAACGAATTACTTTGCTTCAGGGCTTTTCAGAGACCTGTTTCTTCATGTTGGTAGATGCATTATTATCATATGTTTCATATTAAACATTGCAACAATCTGAAAAAAAATAGTTGATAGCCTTAAAGTGAGTGCCTCTGATAGCTGTTTTTTTGTGCTTTCCTTATACTTGAGAAAAACGAGATACATATTTTTTCCTTGATCTTCAGAAACTTTACTTCATTTTAGGTCTTTGGATAAGTATATTTGGAACATGACCTGCTAAGCAGCAGTGGCTGTGCAAAAAAATCACTATCCTGTGGAATATGCATTTGGGGCTCTTTTTAGGGGGGTGGATACAGGGATACAGGTTGTTTTTATGACAGCTTTCATAGCGTTTATGCAAAAAAACCTTCTTTGCAGCAAGGTTTGAAGTAACATTTATTAGATCCATACTAGTTTAGTTGCGCCAAAATTGCATCAAAATAATAGTCCTCTTGCTGTCTTACTGATAGTGCTTGATTTCTTACACTTGTTTCCGAATGAAATTAGGCATGATTTTGTTATATAAAGATAGCCAATAAAATTTTGCATTTAATACTTTGCAAAGTTTTGCAGGTAACATTACAGTAAAAGTGCGAAAGGGCATGTCTTTGGGTACTTACAACATGTCAGTTACCTCCTTGGTGAACTACTGTAATTGTATGTATAGCTGAAACAATCCTAGAACATTCGAGAGAGATCAGCGACATCGATTTCAATATACCTCCTTGAAAAAGACTAGACAACCCCAACTAATATTGCAAAATGAAGCATTTCAGATGGATGTAATCACATTTGCAAATTCTTTATAGATGATATTTGTGAGCAAGGGGGCTAAAGAAAAACTACTCACATTTTGAATATATAGAAAAATAATTTGTGAGAACACCTAATACTTTATGTCACTGATTCTTTCAAACATCCCTTATGTAAGCCTGATGCTAGACCCACTTATTTTTCTGTGTTCTTGTAATTAGTCTCATTGCAAAGTTAGCAATGTTGTGGATGCTTGCAGAATCTGGCTGGTGGAGAACATTTGGTAGAACTGCTTGGTAGAGGAAAAACTTGTGTTTTCTGCTTGTATTTCTTCGATAGTTCAGGTTTAAAAATCCATACCATTTAGATCTTCTCCAAAAGATTATATTTAGCATCAGTGTCACATTATGAATTCTCAGGTTTAGGTTTCCTTGAGCTTCAATTGCCTTGTTAGCATTGTGACATATGATTGATGTTATGTTTCTTAACATGTCGGTCATCTCCCTTAGACTTTCACACTGTAACCATAAACCATTTTGGAAGAAAACTGCAGCATGTTTATCATAAATCGCATGATACTTTTCCATCTGACTGTGCTTCATTAGGCTTACCGTCTGTAATAGTACTGGATCATTAGATGACATGTAGAAAGAAATCATTTCAGCAGCAATCCGTCAGGCATGGAGAGCCCCCGTGTGTTTGACACATAAATGCATTAAAGATTAAACCACATTTCACTATCCTGTATAAAACGTATTTTCAAAAGTGTACAGGTACAGAATTGCCTTCTGCTTGAGATGCTATTCTTGGATTTTACCAGTCTTTATTTTCCTTCAAATATTATTGCTTTTTAATAGTTCCCATAGCACAGAAACTTACTTCAAGAAATTAAGACTAAACCAATTACACAGTGAAGACTTTCAGCTGGAAGCTTTCTATATGACACACATACCTTTGGATCAGTTGTAAAAAACTCAAACAAACCGCACCATTCACTGAAAGGCACCTGCTTTAGAATTAGTTACTTTGGTCTGTTTCGCTGTGAAGTAATTTTCTTTGTAAAGTGGAAAATTCAGAAGAAAAATACTCCCTTTTTTGAGGATAAAAGGATGTAAGCGCTTAAATAATAAACAACTAAATTTATTTAGAACTTCTGATGTAACATAATGTGATGACACTCTTCTGTACTATTTAATAAATTCTTTCAAAATATTTCTTTGAAAAACTCAAGTAAAAAGATAAAAATCTGGAATTACAGTAACTTCAATAGCCACTGCCTTCACAATAACGTTTCAGTTAATTAATGTTTGTCCCTGCAAGTATAGCATAAAGAAGAAAGGTTAGAGAGATGCCTTCCTGATGATGCGTGTAAGTCAGGACAAGGATCTCTAGTAGGTGAACCACAGCAAGAACTTGTTCTTCCCTGTTGCAGTTTCTGACACAAGCTTTTGCATATCCCGCAGATCACAGGGAATTAACTCTTGGTCTTGGTGTTGCTCCATGAACATCATTGCTCCAATGTGTGTTATTCCACACAAAGCGACGGAAGTTTCCATGCCGTCAAACAAGGGGATGGCATCCCAGATAAAGCTTTGCAAACCCTGTACTAATGATTCAAGGGCACGCAGTGGCATCATTTGACCATTAGAGCATGTGAAGAATTTTATCTCTTGTTCATATGTGAGGTGGAAGAAACAATCAGAAGACCAAAGTTATCCACCATTTAGAGCGAGTGGTGAAAACCGAACGTATAAATGCCTTTTTATCAAGTTAATTCTATAGACTGAAATGGAACTTTATTATTCTCTCTGTTGGATATGGGAATTTGGACTATTATTTTGATTGATCACCTGATCATTGTCACAACTTGTGAATGATGCAGCTTGTTCTGCACCAGTATGTTCTACGCCAGTGCCTCCCCCCCGCCCCCCCATTTATTGCTAATGAGATAATTAATTAGTTTAAACTCTCTTTCATTACTTGAAAAAAGAACTGCAGTCTCTGAAGAACAGCACCGAGTACCACATGGAGCATCTGCCAGAATTTCTGGTCCTCTGATTGAATGACCGTATGTGCTGCAAAGGCGAGAGGCAAGAGGCTGGAGGTAGTGGTGGTGTTCCTTCACTGCTTTCACTGGGACTGACCTTGCCCTGGACAGGATATTTTTGTAAGGTAGCGGGGGCAGTTGCTGCTGGTGGTATTTTTAATGCCCTTCTGAGCTTAATACTAAGAGTGGGCAGAGGTCAAACTCAGATTTAAATAACAGAACTATAAGCCAACCCACAGTATTTTGTTGATTGTAAATGATAGGAGATGGTGGTTTAGTAATCCCTGTGTTTTAGTTCATCCATGTTTAGACGCACAAGGTGTTTTAATTAGAATTTCTCATATTTCAGTGCTTTAATGCTCTGAAGCATATTAACTCTGGCTTAGCAGTTAGTGTTTATTCATTTTCAGAGCACTGTAGGGTCATTAATCCTCAGAGCCCTCCTGAGAAGTTAGAGATAGGAGTTAGGCGCTGTAAGTAGTGGTATTCTAATTTTACAAGTGGGAAAACTGAGGAGATGAATAATTTGGTCAAGGCCACACAATAAGCTAGTGTGAGCTCTGAGATTTGTTTTGGCTATTAGCCCGGTGATCAGGCCAGCCCTTGCAACTTTCTACTTTTTAAATTATACACTTAGGCCTTATTATTATTATGATGCCTTAATTATGCCATAGTCTGTCAAGGTAGACAGTTGTCTTTTCCCTTCAGGTAATAAAATGAGCGTGACTACAATAAAACTTAAAAACAAGAAAAATCTTACGTAATCAGAATTGGAATCTAGCATTATATTGTGTATTTTCAGTTTTCAGAGAACATAATTAAACTTTATCTCTCCTGTTCTGCCAGAAATGAGCACAAGTTCTTTGACTTGTATATGCGAAAAGGGAATGATTAATAGAAATCTTAGAGATGAGTATGTTAGTCTCCTTTTTGATTGCAGAATAATGATAAATATTGAAAGATGTTTTAGTGAACTTTTCATTATTTTTGAGAAATAATAACTATGTGGTACAGACATACATTTTATAGAATTAGAGAGGTCCTCTGAGCAGTATCCTTAGAATTTTTCACTTTGGTCTAAGTGGTTATTTGTTTCCAGTTTGTAATTCAAGTTGTATAAACAGATGCACTTTGAAATAACAACTTATTTGGTAGGGTATAAGCAATGCTTTTGCATAGTGAAAGACATGATTTTTTTAATGTCTATCTGAAACAAGCAGATTTTTTTTTCTCTGCTCTACAAATGGGTTAATCGCCACCATCTCTTGGCGAAGATGTTTAGGTTTTGCTTTAGTTCCATCCAGTCTCTGTCTTAAAAATAACTTAGTCTGCAATATTTTTATTTTTCATATTTATAACAAATGTAGAATTTCAGAAGAAATTAATTATCATTTAACCGAAATGTTGACCATTCTGGTTAAATATTGGTTAAATATTTTGGTTAAGTATTTTATATAACATTTTGTTTACATGGGATTGATCAAAATAGTGAAGCCCTACAAACTTTAGCACCATGTCTAATATTTTCATAAATACCTAATATTTAATCCATGCATTAAGACATTCCATAAATGAATTACTGTGTGCAATCTGTTCTCCCCCTGCCCACCTTCCTTTCCCGCAAGGCTGTGGGTTTTAGCTAAGCTAGGGTGGAACTGCTCTTATCTACAAATAAAACAAAATGACTTCATTGAATGCATGTGCTTACTGCAAAGTCTGTCGGGGATACAGCGGGGGGGAGGGGGGGGCAAGGTGCAGAAGGGCTTTAGCATCTTGTAGCAGCGTGTAGAGCTCAGCGTATTGAAAGCCATAAATACTGTCCCACAGCCCTGGTGAATAATGTAGGGACGGCGTAAGGAATGGGAAGCGCTCGCGTTCTGCCTTCAGGCGTTTCACCGCTCCCCAGTTAAAATGGGTTGTCAAGTGTGGGCTCGGAGGACCGCGCAAGGTGCCCTGCTCTGTCATGTGGGCCGTATTTAACGCTTGAAGGGACAGGGAAGGGGCAGGTGCCGCGGAGAGCGAGCGGGGCGGCGCGGTGCGGTGCTGTGCTGCCCGCGCCACGCGTGGGGCGTTCGGCGGGGAGCGGAGCGGAGCGGAGCCTGCCCCGGCGGGGCTGACCTTGAGGCGGGTGTGCCTGGCACGGCCATCCCCCCGTGGCGTCCCGGCGTGTGCGTGGTCGGTGCCGCCGCGGGGCCGGGGGCCGCAGGTGTGCGTGTGCCCGGGCAGGGCAGCGGGACGGCGGGCGGG